>VRLP01005620.1:0-35161 GCA_009660295.1 Lophius piscatorius
ACACACACACACACACCTACACAACTACACACACACCTACCTCACTTGCACTTTCACTATGGGACAATACACTTCCCGTCAACTGTACATTTAACTTAATTTATTTGCACATATTGCCCTGTTATTCTGTATTTTATTCTGTATTTTATTCTGTAACATGCTCTGCTGCTGTAACCCTGCAATTTCCCCATTGTGGGACTAATAAAGGTTATCTAATCTAATCTAATCTAACCCTCTAACCCCATCAGCCGGTCCCAGCTGTAAGTGTGATCAGTCTAACGGAACCATGTCGACTCTGCTGGTTGGCGTCCACAGTGGCTTTGCTTGCATCCTGTGCTGCCTGCTGCTGCTGCTGGGGTACCGTCGCAGGTGAGACCTTCATCATTACCATTATCATCATCATCACTATCACTGTCACCATAATCATCACCACTGTCATAAGCAGCATCAAGAGAACAGCATCATCACCAACACTGTCACACCATCATCATCACCTTCATCATCACAAGCAGCATCACCATCATCACCATCATAATCTCCAGCAGCATCACCATCACCATTATCATCACCATTATCAGCATCATCACCATCACCAATATCATCATCATCATAACCACCAGCAGCATCACCATCATCAATATCATCATCATCATCACCAGCAGCATCAACATTACCAGCATCGGCATCATCACCATCACTATCATCAATAACACAACCATCACCATCATCATCATTATCATCATCATCACCAATATCATAACCAGCATCAAAAGATCAGCATCACCATCATCATCACCATTACCAGCATCGGCATCATCACCATCATCATCATCACCATCTCTATCATCACCATCCCCAGAAGCATCACCATCATCATCACCATCATCAATATCATCATCACCACCACCATCATCACCATCTTCATTACCGTCATCAATATCATCATCGTCAGTATCAGTATCTTCAATATCATCATTATCACCACTATGACCATCATCATCATCACCATCATCACCGGCATCAGCATCCCCATCACCATCATCACCAGCATCGGCATAATCACCATCGTCATCATCTCATTATCATCACTATCATCATCATCAGCATCATCATTACCATTACCAGCATTGGCATCATCACCATCACCATCATCATCAGCATCATCATCATCATCATCATTATCATCACCGTCAGCATTACCCTTATCATCATCATCACCATCATCATCATTATCATTATCATCAGCATCAGCATCATCACCATCACCAGCACAATTACCAGCATCATTGTCATCATCACTTGTTTATGTCTTCAGTGTTCTCTGCAGGAAGGATGTGAGCTGGGAGACTCCGCCCAACCTAAATAGGGTCTTTGGTCCTAAAGGTCACTCACCTGAGAACATCGAGCTGAGCCAGGTAACACACACACACAAACACACACAAACATACCCTTGCGTTCATATAGTAGCACCTCTCAGTGTGACTGATCACCTCTGCAGTCAGTCCAGGTATCCATGGCAACAATGTGCATGATGAAGTTGCTTTTTTGACCATCTAAAAGCAGCATACCACTTCCTGTCGTTCTGACACTGACTTCCTGCTGCATCAGGAGATCAGCATACCAATGAAGATGACAGAGTACTTTCAAAGAGAAACAGGAAGTGGGCCTCCATGATCCCAGGATCAACTTCAGACTCAGTGAAACATGAAGGGGGTCAGGGGCCAGGTATTTAACCTCCAGTGGGTGTTTGATACATGCAGAGTTGTTAGGTTACAGAAATTCAGTTGACCCCGACGCCCCCCCACCCGACCACACATTACTAATGTGGAATCGGTAGGCGTCCTTTAGGGAACATTTCACAAAACGTTTTTTAAAAACAGCGAAAAATTGTTCCTGAAGAAATCATAGGAAATGGCCGTGAACAGAGTGGCTCCACACCCTCTTTGGGGCCATGCCTCTTCGAATCCGCCCACCTAGGAAGCTTTGGTTTGTAGAATTGTTTTAACAGTTTGTTTCAGGTCAGTTCAATTTCATATTAGCAGTCAACGACTAACATGATCCCCTGAATTCATGATCACATCATCCCATAATCACATCATGACATCGTCCCATGATCACACACAATCACGTCCTTATTTGAAAGGACACATAATTCTCTAACAGTGTTCCTGTATGCTCCACCCACAGAGATTTGAACCCCACCCTCCTCCAGTGATGCTCATGGTTGAGTCAACTCCAACGGTCCAGCCCGGCTCCAGCACAGGATAAAGCGACCCCTCCTCCCACAGCCAGTGGTGGCCGCCTCTCCTCCTGACAGCCTTAAACCCAAACCTGCCTTCATGAATGACTGAGAAGAGGTCACCTGAGATTATTTTATATTTTCTGAGATCAGATCAGATGTCCCCAGGCTTTGATCAAAATTCATGGCACATCCTCAGATTAAAACCAAAGCTGAATTATTTCTAACTGATCTAAACATCAACGCCGCCGATCACATGACTCTGCCTGGTTCTGATTTGGTTCCAGATGCTGGACCGGATTCTTTTCCTGTTGAAACCAAAACCATTTTCTTTCAGTTTCATTTTGAGATTGTTGCTGTTGGTGCCGATGAGGCCTTCCACCAAAAACCAGAGAGCAGGCCCTCAGAAAGACCACTGGTTCATATCTAGAACCTGAGCAGGTCCTCTGAGGTCCATAACCAAAGGGATATTTTATTTTCTCTGGAAGGGGCGGTGACTGTAGAGGAGGTTAGCTCCTCTGCACTGCTTTAGCCAATGAGTGTCTTTCTCACTGAGTTGGCCTCAGGACAGGTCCGGGAGGAAGCCAACAACTGAACCCCCCTATCCTGCCTACAACTTGAATTCACCTCCACCCAACTCTTAACCTCCAAAGAGAGCTACCTTAGGCTCAACGGCAAAAGCCTGAGTCCCCTGCTGCTGGTTTAGCTAACCTACCTCAGAACCAAAAGGCTCCTCTATGGGCCAGCTCCTACCTATGTGGATTTCCTGTGCCTGACCAACTCCCAGAAACCATTTTGGTCCTAAATATCTGAACTTTCTACCAACGATCAATCGTTTCATCCTCGTCTTCCTCAAAGATGAATCAATGGGAGGAAACCACAGGAAACCTCAGAGCTTCAGAGTTTTAAAAAACTGCAAATACCACCCACAGACACCAGATCCAGTTCTGAGTGTTCAGGATCCAAAAGTGTCCAGAGGTGGACTGTAGTCTTTAATGATATAACATCTGATCGAGATCTTCTCCTGTGCAGCTGGATAGAGATCCGTCTCTAGAAACAAATCTTCAAAAGTTTCAAGTTCTCTGGGATGAATAGGAAAGAAATTAGTATTTAGTGAGCTAGAGTCCAGAAACCTCTGGTATCCCAACTGGTAACTTCCAGCAACCAGGGTCCAAACACGTGGTCTCACCTTTAGTATTCCAGGAGTCAGATCCAGATCATGTCTTTCCAACCGAGAACCTGATCCAGATCTTATCTTCCATCACTAGTATGAATCTGTTTTTTAGCGCCGCAATAAACCTGTCTAAGATCCTCTACCAAAGTCTTTCCAGTCCTTGATCCGGGTCCTTGAGCGGTCTGGAGATGCTGGAAAACCAACCTTTACTTGAGCCACGGAGACTCGTCCTGATGTCATGTTGGCACCTCTTCTGCAGGCGTCACCTAGAGACATTCTGGACGTAAGAAACGCTGTTCCTTTTCAGCACAATAAGCCTCGCCTCTTTTCAGCTTCTAATTAAAGTATATTTTTGCGGCAGCGTCCACTTCCTGTGTCCGACCTAGTCTGCTTAGATCTTCTCTAAAGGCTCTGTAATTTTCTAGATAATTTCTGTAGAGTTTAGATAATTTCTGTAGAAATCCGGCCAATCTTCCAAATATTCTTCAAAAACAAACTCAACGCTTCCAAAGATAAAAACATAAATATATATTTTTCACCATTCCGTCCTGCTTCCAGAAGAGCAAACAAATACAAAAGAAGTTCTGGTACTGGTTTAAGTTTCCAGAAAAATGCTTTGACCACAACCTGAGACCTGACCCAGTTATTCCTGTGCAGAGCCATGGAGACCACGGGTTCTGCGTTCCACCAGGACCAGAGACCCAGAGGACAAAGACTGTAACCTTCACCTGAACCAAAGTAACGTCAGTTAATTTGGTCCTTCTGGACAAGTCGAGTCAAAGACTAGAAATTACTTGTTCAGTTTGTAGTCTTTGCTCGACCCGAGTATTTCATAGGTTTTAGAAGGTTTGGAGTGCGAGTGAAATCGAGAGATTTCACGTAGATGGCCAGAACTACTTAGATCATAAAAGGGAGTCTCAAGTCATGACAAGTCACACTGATGACACCTCAAATTGGATTAAGTTAAGTTAAGACTAAAATCCACTCATGTTAAGTCAATATGTCAAGTCCTGTAAATCAACATGTCAGGTCATGTGAGGTCTATCTAGTCCCGTTGAGTTAAAATGTCGAGTCATGTTGAGTCATGTTGAGTCCCGTTGAGTCAACATATCAGGTCATGTGAGGTCATGTCGAGTCATGACATGTTAGGTCTTCAGTCTGAGCCGAGTGATTCTCACTCATTGTCTCCACAGCCTTGCTCCCGTAGTTCACCTTCCTCTACCTCATTCCTGTCCTCCGGGTCAAAGTTCACAGGACGCTGTGAGGGGTACACCATTCTTACGAGTCGCTTTGATAAAATAAAGGTTGTATTTTTTTAAGAACCTCCTTCTTCCTGTTCACTTTGAGTTTTTCTTGAAGAAATTGTGCCAAACAAATAAGAGCCTGATGTTTTTATAAGATATTATACAGTTTTACTTCCTGTTTCCACAATTTCCTGATGTTTTTGTTTGTAGTTTAATGATTTAGAGAAATGTTTGTAGAGTCAGAGTTGTGTTTTCAGCGGAGATAGAGAAACCAAGTCCCGCCTCCAGCTGTTGGGTTTTTGTTCCGCCCCCAGTTGTCAGTTCTCCACCTGTTGGATTTAGTCCCGCCTCTAGCTGTCGGGATTAGTCCCTCCCCCCACTTTCAGGGTCTTCACCTCTCAGGTTTAGCCCCTCCCCCTGCTGTCGGGATCTCCAGCTGTTGGGTTTAGTTCCAACCCCACTGTCAGTTAAGTCACACCCCCAGCTGTCACCCCGCTGTAGGAACTAGAGGCCGGGGGGAATGATGCTAGAACAAATGTAGAGAGTCCGGCTTTAATGTTTCTGTTTTCTCTAAAAACTTTTTATTATCATTTATGTGTCAAAAAAAATAATAGCGTCTAAAAGCTTTAAAGAGAACCGTCACTGAAACGAGAGTAACTCCTGGATTTGTCCGCACTGTTTTCTTTGGATGAACTCTGACAATGTTTAATTCATGAAACCAAATAAACTGAAGTAGAAAAACAGGCTGTTGTTTATTTTTTTATTCATTATAGCTAACACTAGCTTAAGTTAACTATGATAGCTAGCACTAGCCAATGTTAACTTTCATAGCTAGCACTAGCTAATGATAGCTATGATAACACTCGCTAATGTTAGCTATAACAGCTAACGTTAGTTATGAGATAACACTCGCAAACATTAGCTAAAAGAGCTAACACAGGTCATTTTAGCTATGAGATTCAACACTAGATAGCGTTAGCTATGATAGCTATACTAACTAACGTTAGCTATGACTGCTAAAACTAGCTAAAGTCAGCTTTCATAGCTAACACTATCTTACTTTATCTATCTAGAGCTGATGTTAATTTACTTGATATTTTGTGATAACGCTAATCTTTCCTTTTCTGTTCAGGTTTCCATAAATTCTAACTTGTTTTCAGGGCTAATTTATTGCCATCGCATCAAAGGTGTGTACATCTTAACAGCACACAAGAGTGCACCCTAACGTCAGGTGACCACAGGAACAGGAAGTGTTTGTCTGTGTTAATAGTTCCGGTTTATTTTTGTTTAGTTTTCTGTCCTCCCTTTGAATCTGCAGAGCCTGTATTGTCCACCAGAGGGAAGACTAGGCTCCTGATCCACCTTCAGCCTCTCAGCTTCAGGTTTTATCATCTGACTCGTGTTCTCTGATTGGTCTCAATCGTCTGCAGCATGACGGGCTCTGACTCATGCTCGCCACAGTGAGGGTCCTGCCCGGCAGACGTTCTGACTGGAGACTGCAGTGAAGCCTCGGCCCTGGTCCTGGTCCTGCGGCAGCAGGCGGCGAGATCGGCCCTGAAGGATGGCGTGTAGAAGCCATAAATAATAGGGTCGCAGCAGGTGTTCAGGTTCCCGAACAGGAAGAACACATGGTGGATGTACTCCGGTGTGACTCGCAGCATGTCGGGCTCAAACCAGTACCAAATCCCCAGAAGGTAGTATGGCGTCCAGCAAACCACAAAGGACAGCACGATGACCACAGTCATCTTCAGAGTCTTTATCCGAGCCTTTGGGATGATGTCTGTGCCACTGCGGCGCAGGTGAGAGTCACCTGCTGAGAGAGGAACGTTAGGGTCAGTAATGTCACAGCTGAATCAGGATGTACAGATATTTGTTTTTAAACTTTATTGGATCGAGGAGCGATAACAAACTCAAACTGTTTACATTTACCATCACCTCCCAGGAGATGATTACCCCGCCCACTACATATACAAAGGTGGATTACAAGTAAAGATTAAAGAAATACAGGACAAAAAATAAATAAAAAATTGAAATTTGAAAAAAAGACCTGAATTAAAAAAAATCAAGTGCTGTAGAATGGCTGAAGCAATTCAATTCTGAAACAAGATCACAAAGCCTTCTAGCATGAAAACTTCTGTTCTACCTTGTGCTTTTATAGAATAGTGCAATTTCACTTGTGTATATAAAATTTTGCATTGACAATCAAATTCTATCATTCTGTTGAGAGTTACACCATTTTTGATATGATTGTACGAGAAGAAATTCCTCTTTATGAGTTTGGAAATTTGGTAACCCTTGTATGATTTCAAAGGAATAATGTAAATGTTCCGTTGTTTCTGCTGCACATCTGACAGTTATCTACGTTTAACTTACATATTTTTTTAATGAATTCATCTAAAGGATTCATTTCAGATTTCCTCCCACTCAATATGACTGTATTATTCCACAGTGGGAACTTCCCTGTGGGGCTGAAGTTCTGCTCATAATAAGACTTGTTGGTGGAAGGCCAATTCACAATTGGATCACATTTGAACAAAAAGTCGGTACTTCCCAGTATTTAAAAAACAAAACAATTGAAGGCATTGAAAATCAGACATTTCAGTTTGAGTGCCCCATTCCTTATTTCTAATCTACCGCTTTAATCCAACCATCTTCATAATGTTTCAGTAAATCCGGTTTTCTGATGGAGTGGTGCTTAATCTTCCAAATAAAGTTAAGATTTAGTTTAGACATTTCTTGGTTCTTCCTGAGAGTTCTAGCTAAAGAATATGCAGGACAGATCGGTCGACTCATAATTTCCATTTTCCTTAAGAGAGTTCTTCACAGGACGTTAAAGGAGTTCACAGGACGTTAGAGGAGTTTAAAGGACTTTAGAGGAGTTTACAGGAAGTTAGAAAAGTTTAGATGAGGTTACAGGACGTTAGAGGAGGTCAGTATTTGTTCCAGGTGGGGGGATACCTGTGTCTCTCAGGTGCTGGCGGTGGATGTGCAGTAGGATGCGTCCGTAGCAGCAGATCAGCACCAGCAGAGGAACCACGTACAGGGAGTTGAAGTGGAACATATTGAACAGTGTTTCCTGCCAGCGGCTTTTGAAGCTACCGTGGGTCGCACACTGGGTGAAGTTCTCCGCTTCAATCCTGACGGCCCGGAAAATGAAGAGCTGGAATTAGAGACACCCTGGATGTTAGCTTAGCATTCAGCTGTAGCTGATCCTCAGAATGAGTTTGTCTGACTTTACAAAGCAAATGTGACTGGTCATCTGTTCTGGATTATTGATAGCATTTTAAGATGATCCATTGGTTCCACTGTTACCTGTGCTGAACTGTTACCAGTTGTTTTACCTGTAGTGTTACCTGTGTTGATGTGTTACCTATAGTGTTACCTATACTGCTACCTGAGTTTATGGGATATATGTAATGTTATCCGTAGTGTTACCTGTACTGATTTGTAACCTGTATTTTTACCTGTAATGTTACACTTGCTGATGTGTCAGCCATGGTGCTACCTGTACGGATGTGTTACCTGTGGTGCTCCATGTGTTAAAAGTTTTACCTACAGTGTTACCTGTACTGCTATTTTACCTATTGTGCGACCTGTGTTAATGTGTAATATGTAATGTTACCTGTAGTGTTACCTGTACTGTTACCTGTACTGATGTGTTACCTGAAATGCGAACCGGACTGATGAGCTTCCTGTGATGTTTCCTGCAGTGTTACCTGTAGTGTTATCTCTGCTGATGTGTTTTGTCTGGTGCTACCAGTGGTGTTACCTGTGGTGAGGCAAAGAGCAGGCTGAGAACCCAGGCCAGTAGCAGCATATGCCGGTTCCTGCGGTGCGCAGTCAGAGCGTCCAGCGGGTGGAGGATTGCGTGCTGCCGTTCAAGGCTGATGACTACCAGGATGAAGGCGGAGGCTTGCATGGCAAACAGCTTCAGGAAGCAGAGCAGCTTACAAAGGGCGTTTCCTCCGTACCACTGAACCGTAACGTTCCACACTGCATCCAGAGGCATCACCACGAATGTCATCATCAGGTCAGCTGACGCCAGGCTCAACATCAGCGGCCGCAGGTGAGACGCCAGCCGCCGGCTATACCACACGCTAACCAATAGGGCCAAGTTACTGCAGGTGGCAAATAGGAAGATGAAAAATGTGGCTCCTACACGGAACTGAGCGGCCTGGGTGAAGGTGGGAGCTTCCCAGTCAGTGACAGGGGGGACTTTGGAGGTGTTTGGTGGAGTAGAGGCTACATAACTGGTGGATGAAGCCAGTGATGACACACTGGAAACAGACCAGTTCCCTGACATTCTGCAGGAGAGAAGAAAAAGCAAGTCATGAGGATGATGTCACATGGCTTCAAGGGACTGTCCAAGATTCAGGGGAATTCTTACGGCTGTAGCTCAGCAGGTGGAGCGGCCGTCTCCCAATCAGAAAATCAAAAGGTAGCCGGTTCGAGCCAAGCAGGTTTCCATGTCGTAGGGTCCTTTTCAAGACCCTGAACCCAATACGCTCCCTGTATGCCTCAAATGGGCCGCCCACTGCTCTTCGGGGATGGGTCAAAGCAGAGAAATAATTTCACTATGTGGTACTCAGTACGACTGTATGACATTAATAAAGGATAAATTATTCTTTTTATTATTATTAGCACGTGGTTGGCTTAGGAAAGCTGTTAGCTTAGCACGTATGTCTGCGTGTACTGTATGTGGTACCCGTGGTCAACCGAACACATTAAAACAGATTTTTTTGAATTATTTCAGGACATCTCTTTCAAACTGATTTTCATGCCACTAGTTTTGTTAGACAGGCCCAACATTCTGTCGCAGATGGTAGAGATGGGAAGGATGTGCAGTAGGTTATAGTGATTAAGGATAGAGGATGGAAATGTACTTAAAATTTAGGAGAGTGTGAGGGCTAGACGGAAGGAGCACTTTCAAGAACTGATGAAAGAAGAAAATGAGAGAGACAGGTGGAAGGTGTGAGACCTGAAAATCAAGCAGTTCCGAGGGTCAGTAATGTTGAAGTAAGAGCAGCTTTGAAGAGAATGAAGAATGGGAAGGTGGTTGGTCCTGATGACATACCAGAAGAGGTATGGAGGTGTGTAGGAGAGAAGGGAGTGGAGTATTTGAGGCAGGCAAGGGTTTCCATGGACTATGAGGTTAGTGGAGGACATTGTGATTTGTTGCCAATCAATCAATCAATCAATCAATCTTTATTTATATAGCGCTTATTCAAAACAACAGTTGTCTAAAGGTGCTTTCCAGAAGGAGCAGATCTAGACCAAGCTCTTCATATAAGTGAGAGCACGGAGCAGGTGGAGGAGAACCTGGAGAGGTGGAGGTATGTGCCGGAGAGAAGAGGAATGGAGCTGCAATGTGTCTGACCCCTCCCCCCTTAGTGAAGTAGCTTTAACACACATACACGCACACACTCACTTACACTCAAACACACGCACGCATACCGACTCACACACATACGCACTCACTCACTCAATCACACAGACTCATATACACGCACACACACACACACACTCACTAATCTGAAGCAGGAATGTTTTCGTTCATTAGATCCACATGAGGGCTAATGGTCCAAACTGGAACTGTTTCTACCACAGCCTGTCAGCATGGTTCTAAACCAGGTGGACAGTGGATCTTCAGACCTGATCCTCAACAAACCCCTTGAAGAACTGACATCCACCAGCTTTTATTTATACTAATGTGGGTCGTCCCTTAATCGGGTTCGAGCCCGACTACCGTGGGTCGATGAGCAAACCCTGAAACACCAGATCTCAGGAGACAACAGAGGCCCACTGCTCCTCAGGGCAGATCAGACGCAGAGATTCATTTCAAAATGTTCTGTCACCTGACACCGACCTTCATTCCTCTTTTCACTGACCTTCCCTGTGCTTCTCCATCAGCTCCTTTTGACCGTCTCCATCAGCTCTCTCTGACCTCCTTTGTTCTTCTCCATCAGTTCCTTCTGGCCTTATCATTGCTTCTCCATCAGCTCCTTCTGACTTTCTCTGATATTCTCCATCAGCTCCTTCTGACCTTCTCTGATATTCTCCATCAGCTCCTTCTGACCTTCTCTGTCCTTCTCCATCAGCTCCTTCTGATCATCTCTGGCCTTTCGCCAGCAGCTCCTTCTGATCATCTCTGTACTTCTCCAGCAGCTCCTTCAGACGTTCTCTTTGGTCAGACCTCCACCTCCATCTCTGGTTAATGGTATTCCACAGTGATCCATGGTTATAATGTTGTGGTTTAGGTCAGTCTACTCTGAACTAATATTGATAAAATCTACACATAAACATTCCAAACCAGACACAAAACTCCCTACTCACCGTCTCCGAGATGGAAACATCTCAAAAACATCTGACATCAGCTGAAATCTCCAAGGGAGAACTTTGCCGGATCACAACAAAGTGTGAAAATCTAAAGAATCTTATTTTCTCATTTAAGGTTAAATTTACTGAATGGATTTTAAAGCGGGACGAGAACCTTCAACTACAGTCCAAGCCTCCATTTTAAAATAAACTCTGGTCCCGAGAGCACTAGTGGCCTTATTGTCAAAGAGGTTTTACCTGATGGGTGTTTGTCCTCCTCAGGCTGGATTTCTGTTCTCCTCCTCATCTTTTCTCATCAAGAGCCATCAAGAACCCGTCTAGACAGAACCTGTTGGAGAACCTGCTGCCATCAGATCCTGCAGCAGCTCCAGAGTGAAACCTGCAGACTGCAACGGAGGGAGGAGGAGCTCCAACGGGAGACAGAGATAGTGAGTGTGTGTGAGAGAGAAAAAGAGAGTGAAAGTGAGTATGTGTTTGAAGGAGAGAGAAAGAGAGAGAGAGAGATAGTGAGGGAGAATGTGAGAGAGAGAGAGAAAGATATTGAATTTTAAAAAAAACGTATTTTCGTCATAACATTAAATTAGATATGTCTTCATAAATAGAATATGCAACAGTCAGTTCTTTTTCTCTGAAGATAGAGACAAAAACACTGAAAAAATGAAAACGTGTGCAAAAAGCAGTGCCTCGTCCCTAACGGCTAATTATGTCTCCATGGCAGCACCTTTGTTCAAAAGTTTCCAAGTCCCCCATAATCCTGTAAAAAATGAACTCAGTTCTGCTGCTCAGTCTTTTCTGATAAAAACATGAAGCAGCGGCAGGCAATGATCAGTCAGACCGACAGGCAAAATCTTACTCATTTTAGCACTTTGAGATTTGATCCAAATGTAAAGTGCATTATAAATTAAATGTATTATTATTACTCATTTTAAAAATATCAAAATAGTGTTTAAAACTGTAAAACAAGTTAAGCTCAGGAGATCCGATCCTCTCTGAGGTGGGACCATGTGTGGAGTATGGAGGCCGTGAGAGTCAACCAGCTGCCTCAGAGTATGCTGGGAGGCTGGATGATGCTCTGCATGGTTGCAGTCTACAAACTAATTCTCGGTACAATTCAAATCTCCACCCAAGAAAAAAAAAATCTTCCGTTCCCCGATCATTCAAGCAACCACTGATTTCTCAGACCTGCCCTCTATGACGAGCTCTATATCCAGAGACCTCCCCTCTATGACAAGCTCTATATCTAGAGACCTCCCCTCTATGACAAGCTCTACATCCATAGACCTCCCCTCTATGACGAGCTCTTGTACAGAGACCTCCCCTCTATGAGAAGCTCTACATTCAGAGACCTCCCCTCCATGACAAGCTATACACCCAGATACCTCGCGTCTATGACAAACTCTACATCCAGAGACCTCCCCTTATGACCAGCTCTACATCCAGACACGTCCCCTCTATGATGAGCTCTATATTCACAGACCTTCCCTCTATGATGAGCTCTACACCCAGATACCTCCCCTCTATGAGGAACTCTACATCCAGAGACCTCCCCTCTATGATGAGTCTACATTCAGAGAGACTGGTGCTAAAGCTCTGGAGAACAGGAGACGCACTCCTCCACTGAGTGTGGTGTTGTGATTTGAAATCACCTTCCTTCCCATCCTCTTTTCGAGTCTACTTCCTTGCGGATATCACTGCTGAGGGGAACCGGGGCGCCTTGCAGTACGCTATTCCGCAACACCGGGTCTTTCGGTAACAGATCGCTCTGAAGAACCGGGTCGCTCGGCAGCGGAGCCGGTAACCCCTGCAGCGCCAGTCACCTCGCCAGAACCAGATAGAGCCGGTTCTCCTCCTTTGGGGCAAACTCCAATCAAAGGACCCTCTTTGGCACAATTGGAGCATCTCATGACCAATGAAGCAGCAAAAATTACATCATAACACTCATCAGCTCTAACGTGAAACCTGAGGTTGAGTTCTTTGTCCCGGTTGTTCAGGATTAGGAACAGCTATCTCCTGTGAGATACGACGTGCCTCAGCAGAGGAGGCCTACTGCCTGACAGGGTCTTTTTCACAGTTGAGATAACTTTGCCATGACGGTTCTCTACACAGAAACTTATCTGTAACAAATGGTGGGACATTTGACAGAGTGATATTTGTTACCGGCAGCGTCAACGGCAGCATGTAGGTTGACGCGGATGACCTTCTCCACCTTATCCCGGACGAGGACAGCCGCGCTGATCATTCTAGCAGATGAGTTTAAAACCTCGGCGGCCGACCACCTGTCGTGTTGTGGTGTCGTTGGCAGTGAGTAATCTGAGTAAAGGGAAGGACGGTCCTACTGGTTGTGGATCTGGTTCTGACCTGGATCCGGCTGTAGCAGTGGATCCCCTTGGGTTGCCCCGCCTCCATGTACACTCCACTGAGGTTAAAAGAACAAGCCTGTATAACCAGTGAGTCCTGGATCTGAGGAGCAGAGCATGATGGGAAACAGATCCGCCCCTCCTGCAGAGCCCCGTGACGTTGACTCCTTGATGTCTTCCGCCAGACACCGCCTCCTGCTGACCACGCATTCTGCTCCTCACCCTCAGTACCTCCTCACCTTTAGGAGAAGCAGAAGACACCATGATGGAGGACCCATCGGTACTGATAGTGAATCAGAAAACAGGATAACTACTAGAGCTAGGACTACTACTACAGTTAGGATTACTACCACAGCAAGGATTACTACCACAGCTAGGATTAATACTACAGCTAGGATTACTACCAGCTAGGATTACTATAATAGCTAGGATAACAACCACAGCTAGAATTACTACAACAGCTAAGATTAATACCACAGCTAGGATTACTACTACTACAGCTAGGATTACTACAAAAGCTAGGATTACTATTATAGCTAGGCTAACAACCACAGCTAGAATTACTACCACAGCTAAGATTACTACTACAGTTAGGATTACTACTATAGTAAGGATTACTATTACAGCTATGATTACTACCACAGCTAGGATTACCACTACAGTTAAGATTACTACTACAGTTAAGATTACTACTATAGCTAGGATTACTACCACAGCTAGGATTACTACCACAGCTAGGATTACCACTCTTATGATCTATTAACATTAGCTCCAGCTAACAATGCCTACGGTTAGCAGTGCTGGTTGTAGTTCCTGATGAATAAACTCACGGTTTCCTCCACAGGTGGAAGATCCTTATTGTTGGAGCTGGCATGAAGCGTCTGAGCGGACTCCGTTGCCAAGGCAACATGACAACAACCACAGGGCAAAAACACATAAAATGTTGACAATAGAAAGCAGTGAGTAAATCATTCAAACCAACTCAGTATTATGATCAGAGTCACAAAGTTTTCAGCAAATGACGTGTTCGACATAACATTTTAAAGTTTGCGAATAAAAGTGTTCGTTGGTTTTAACGAGAACGAAATACAAGACCCACAATGCATTGTGGTAACGCGCCCACCAATGAGAAAAGCTGTTGATCTATCAACTATTCAAGGATTGGCGGGAAGCTTCAAACTGTGGACCGGAAAAAGGTCGCAGCAGTGGACGGTTGAGAGCAAACGTGAAGAAGAGCATCTTAAAGTCGAATGTACACAGTTTACAGTTTCCGAAAGTCAAGTTTTAATCTTTTGAGGGGACAAATCAAGAATAAAGTACCCCGGCAGAGGACAGGGACACGAGCCGGCGAACAATATGTCGGAATCAGGCGGGAACAATCGCTGTAAGTTTGTGAACTCCTGTTTATCATAACATCATAATTATTCTGTGACCATAATTCATAGAATAAATCGGGCAGAAAAATGTAAGTAAATGTAAAACTCAACCAATTTTTTGACAGACATAATATGCAGTGTTTCTGTGAATCAACTGAATTAAATCAAAATGAATACAAATTTGGGAGCGACCCAGAGAACTCCGTCTTATATATGTGAAATGTACCAAATAAAAGTAGCGATTTTATTAAAAAACTCATTGGCTTGCTGTTGAATTCGAAATGAGTGATGCATTCTTCAGCCATAACAATAATGGTTTGTTCAGTGTCGTCTCGTTTCTGGCTCTGCCTTACTTCCATGTCCGGAAACATTTCACGAGTGTACATTATTTGAAACTTTGAAATGGTTCTGTCTGAGTTTGTATATATAGATATATATATATATATAGATATATATATAGATATATATATATATAGATATATATATATAGATATATATATATAGATATAGATATATATAGATATATATAGATATATATATATAGATATATATATAGATATATCTATATAGATATATCTATATATATATATATCTAGATCTAGATCTAGATATATCTAGATATATATCTAGATCTAGATCTAGATATATATATATATAGATATATATATAGATATATATATATATCTAGATATATAGATATATATAGATATATATAGATATATATATATATCTAGATATATAGATATATCTAGATATATATAGATCTCCAGGAGTAGAAGGTCCAGGAGCAAACTGGTGTTCTGATCCAGGTCTGGGAGGTGATCCTCCTGGACACCATCCTCAGTCTCATCAGGAGCAGGTCCAGATGTTGTCAGGAGTGCCTTCAGGCACGTGGATGTAAAAATACTGAAAATATTTTGATTCTGGGTCTGATTTAAAATCCAGTCCTCAGTTGGTTCTTGGTTTCCTCCGACCGTTCTGACCTCTTTTTGTTCTCAAACAACGACACAACATAGATCCGTAAAGATTTGACACGGGAATCATTTAATCATTGAGATCCGATGTATGCCCACTTCATTTTATCGAGCTGTCTGCCTGGGTCCCCCCATCTCGCTCTGTGTCAGCGGGCACAGGCTCCAGCCCCAGCGTGTGCGGGTGCATGTTGACTTTGATTGTGTAGAGTTGGGAGTGGTCAAACGGACCAGAACTGAAATGACGGTCTGTATTCCAGACGAGCGTCTGACGGCGGAGCAGATGGACGAGCAGCGGATCCAGAATGTGGCTTACCAATACCTTTGCCGGCTCGAGGAGGCCAAGAGGTCAGTGGTTCCACTTCAGGCCCATTCCAATCTGGTCAGGTGTCATCCCACACTCCTCTGCTGAGTGACATCACAAGTGAAGTCATTGTTTCCTCAGGTGGATGGAGGCGTGCCTGGGGGAGGAGCTTCCTGCTCCCACTGACCTAGAAGAGGGACTTAGGAACGGCGTCAACCTCGCAAAGCTCGGTCATCGATTTGCTCCTGGTGCCGTCAATCAGAGGAAGATTTACGACCAAGACCAGAACCGTTACCGGGTACCACACACACATAGACACTCAGACGCACTAACAGACACACACATTACACACATACACTCAAACACAATACACACATACTAGACACACAGACATTACACACAAACATACTACACACACACTAGACACAGACATTACACAGGCACATTACAGGTACACATTACATACACACAAATTACATTCACATACAACACAAACACATTACAATCACACACACAATAATTACAGACACACATTACATACACGCATTACACACACATTACATTCACACACACTAGACACAGACATTACACCCACACACATACAGACATTACACACACACATTACATTCACACACAGACACACTCAAACGATACTCACATACACACACAATACACAGACACACACTAAGACCACACTCGAAGACACACACTACACTCACAAACACACTTGAACACACATTACTTTCGTACATAGACACACACTCACATGAATTTCCCACACAATACACTCATAAACATTACATTCACAGACCCACACACATTACATTCACACACACACATACGCTCACACTTAACTTACACACAGTAGATACACACAAACTACAATCACACACTGTCACCGCACTCACTCACAGACGCCTAATAATAATAATACATTCAATTTATAATGCACTTTACATTTGGATCAAATCACAATGCACTCATACGCACACAGAAAAACACTCACACTACAGTTAAACACACAGACACTCACACACATGCAAACACACATTACACTCACCCACAGACATGCACTGACACCGCACACGCAAACACACTCTGACTTTACACTCACAAAGAGACACACAAACACACATTACATGTACAGACACTCTCACACACACTACAATCAGAGAGACACAAACTCTGCAGGGATCACTAAACCTTTGGTTCTGATCCAATCAGGCGGTGGGTCTTCAGTTCCGCCACACAGACAACATCAACCACTGGAGGACTGCCCTAACTGCCCTCGGACTGCCAGCGGTCAGTAGAATCAGACCCAGATCCTTTTAATCAGAGTCCAGTTACCAGGATCCGGGCCACTTTATCAGGGTCCTGTTCGCGTGAGCGTGGTCCGGGTCATGTGATCAGTTATTTTCTTGTTGTTTTCAGATCTTCCATCCTGAGACGACCGACATCTATGACAAGAAGAACATGCCCAGAGCCATCTACTGCATCCACGCCCTCAGGTACCTATCTGTCTATCTACCTGTCTGTCTACTGCATCCACGCCCTCAGGTTCCTTTTTGTCTGTCGACCTGTCGGTCGACTTCATCCACGCCCTCAGATACCTGTCTGTCTTTCTACCTGTCTGTCAACTGCATCCACGCCCTCAGGTACCTGTCTGTCTGTTTGTTTACCTGTCTGTCTACTGCATCCACGCCCTCAGGTACCTGTCTGTCTAACTGTTGGTCTATTGCAACCATGCCCTCAGGTACCTGTCTGTCTTTCTACCTGTCTGTCTACTGCATCCACGCCCTCAGGTACCTGTCTGTCTGTTTACCTGTCTGTCTACTGCATCCAAGCCCTCAGGGCCCTGTCTGTCTGTCGACCTGTCGGTCGACTTCATCCACGCCCTCAGGTACCTGTCTGGCTGTCTACCTATCTGTCTGCTGCATCCACGCCCTCATTTACCTGTCTTTCCTATGGTACTACTTACTGTAATGAACGCCTGTCTGAACATCCCTCTCTTTCTCTCTCTGTCTCTCGCTGTCTCTGTGTGTGTGTGTGTGTGTGTGTGTGTCTGTAGCCTATTCCTGTACAGACGAGGTCTGGCGCCACAGATTCATGACCTTTATGGAAAGGTCAGGTTCACTGGTGAGTTTTATTGGATCAGAACCCCAAACATCTAACCCCCATCAGAATGCACTGTCTCCCTCATATCTGTGTGTGTGTGTTTTCAGAAGAGGAGATCACCAACATGAAGGTGGAGTTGGATAAATATGGAATTGAGCTGCCGGCGTTCAATAAGATTGGCGGAATTCTGGCCAATGAGCTGTCAGAGGACGAGGCTGCAGGTAGGAGGAGGGAAGTTGGTGGATGGAGGAGTGGAGGTGGATGGAGGAGAGGAGGTTAAAGTGAACTGGTATTTTTCCCATCAGTTCATGCAGCTGTGATTGTCATCAATGAGGCGGTGGAAGGAGGTCAGGTGGAGGTAACGGCGGAGGCGCTGAGGAACCCTAACGCTCTCCTCCGTGACATTCAGGGGGAGCTAATGAGCGTCTACCAGGAGACGATGCATCAGGCCAAACGGAGTAAGGAGGAGCAGGCAGCCAAGATGGTAACTATGATTGGTCAGAGCTATAGAACCAGAGATCATTTATAATCTATACATGTTCCTATGTGTCAGACAGCTGTCCAAACATAGATTATTCATTAATTTATATTCGTTCCTATGTGTCAAACAGCTGTCCAGAGAACATTCATTAATCCATACATGTTCCCATGTGTCAGACAGCTTTCCAAACATAGATTAGTCATTAATCTATACATGTTCCTGTGTGTCAGATAGCTGTCCAGAGAACATTCATTTATCCATACATGTTCCTGTGCCAGCCTTCCGATAAGAGATCAACCTTTAATCTATACATGTTCCTATGTGTCAGACAGCTCTCGAAACATAGATTATTCATTAATCTCAACATGTGTCTGGGTTTCAGGGCGGCAGTACTGAGGATGTCTACGAAGAGCTTCTAACTCAGAGAGAAATCCAGGAAAACATCAATGTTGTCAACGGTAAGTCATATCCGGTTCTGTCTCCTATTCGTCATCACTTCCTCTTCTGTCAATTGTTGTTCTGTCAATTCCATCTTGCAACCTCAGTTTTCCTTCCCCCTGGACTGACTGGATCAGAACCAGGAGGCTCAGAACATTATGGCTGTTTGCATTCTGAGAAGCTGCTGAACATGTAAATCGGTGTTACGGCCAGAATATTATTACTGTATATATTTATGATCATAATGATATCAGTGATGATGTCGGTTGTGATGATGGTGATTGATCATCGTGATGATATCGGTGCTGAGGATCGTGATGATGTCGCCTGTGATGATCCAGATGTTATCGCTGATGATGATGGTGGTGATGATAGTAGGTGGGTTTACATGGGACACTTCACATGGGAAACGCTTTCAGACATATGCAGACGATCCACCTTTCCGTTCATAAGGTGGCGGTAATGCTTCGGCGAGTTGGGTGCCGACCGCCAACATCCGCCGTGAAGAAGAATACGACAAAGAGGGTATGGACAGGAAGTATCTTCCCGCCCATCTAACCGTTCAAATATGTTAAACTATTTCAAAGTTGCGTTAAATAAATCACTCTCCGATGCAGTCGCCCTATTTAAAATGCGTTGCCACGCTGAAAAAAATCAGCGGAGCACTACGTCACAACACTGGGCATGAACAGATACAACTCAAACAGAAAGTTACAGATCCAGCGTTTACATGCAACAACTGGCAATCGGAAAGGCTTTCATGAAATGACTTAGACTATCTCCTTTCAAAGGAATTAAATCTAATTCGGAAAAGTTCTTTCCATTCGGAAAGGTGTTTACATGCAGCATTTCCTTTCTGATTAGACGTCTTTTCGGAATCTAATCGGAATTAGGCTGTCCATGTAAACCCACCTAGTGATGATATCGGTGATGATGATAGTGGTCATGTCGGTGGTGATGATAGTGATCATATCTGTTGTGATGATCTTTATGATATCCTGGTGATGATCCAGCTGATATCGGATGTGATGATTGTGATGATGTCTGTGGTTATTATCTTGATAATGATTGTAGTAATGTCACAGATGACGATAGTGATGACATCGGTGGTAATGATCATGATGATATCGGTGATGATGATGATGGTGGTCATGTCGGTGGTGATGATCCTGATGATATCGGTGATGATGATAGTGGACATATCGGTGGTTATGATCCTGATGATATCGGTGATGAGGGGGATGGTGGTCATGTCGGTGGTGATGATCGTGATGATATTGGTGATGATGATCGTGCTGATATTGGTGGTGATGATAGTGGTATCGGTGATGATGATGATGGTCATGTCGGTGGTGATGATCGTGATGATATTGGTGATGATGATCGTGCTGATATTGGTGGTGATGATAGTGGTATCGGTGATGATGATGATGGTCATGTCGGTGGTGATACTGGTGGTGATGATTGTGATGATATTGGTTGTGATGATCTTGATGATATTGCTTGTAATTTTCGGGATGATGTCATTGGTGATGATTGTGATGATATCGGTGACAATGATAGTGGTCATGTCGGTGGTGGTGATCGTGATGATGATAGTGGTCATGTCGGTGGTGATGATATCGGTGGTAATTATCGTGATGATGATAGGGGTGGTGTTGGTGATCATGATCGTGATAATGTCATTGGGGATGATTGTGATAATATGGGTTGGGATGATCTTGATTATATCGGTTGTGGTGATGAGGATGATGTCGGTGATTATGATTGTGCTAATGTCGGTGGGGGTGATCATGATGATATCGGTGGTCATGGTTTTGGTGATATCTGTGTTTTCAGTGCGGGCGGCGGTGGAGCAGGTGGATGAAGCCCTGGACTCGGCAGATGAACTCTCCCTGCTGTCGGCACTGCATCTGTCATTTTTGGTCCTCCGGGGCCTCCGTACCGACAACGGGCCATGGTATCTGGACCAACTCTCAGCAGACCGCCACCAGAAGAACCTGGTACACACGCACATGTACACCTATACACACTCACATATATACATATATATATATATATACACATAACACATATCACAATGATCATTGTTATCACTGTATGAAATACAAGATTCAATTGTATTAGCTTGATCGGAAATCTTTACATACTAATATACACACACATACACACCCACAGACACACTCATACACACTTGCATACACACTCACTCACAAACACACTCACTGAACACTCAAAAACACTCAAAAAAACTCACAAACACACTTACAAACACTTACAAACACGCTCACAAACACAGTCATAAACACAATCACAAACACACTCAAACACACTCACTGAACACACATATACTCACAAACACTCACAAAAAACTCAAATACACTCACATTTACTCACATACAAACTCAGAAACATTCACTGAATAATCACATAAACATTTGCATAAAAACTCACTAACAAACAAACTCACACTCATACACACAAGTACACACTCACATGCACACTCATAAACACATTAAACACCCACAAACGCTCTCACATACGCACTCACATACACACTCACACACAGACATACACTCAAATTCATACTCAAATTCACACTCACGTACCCACTCAAATACACACATACAGACTCATACACTCACATACACACTCACTCAAACTCACATACACTCACACATACTCACATTCACTCAAACACACTCACACACAGGCACACACTCAAATTCACACTCACGTACCCACTCAAATACACACATACAGACTCATACACTCACATACACACTCACTCAAACTCACATTCACTCAAACACACTCACACACACAAAAACACTCACATACACAATCACTCACATACTGGTGCAGGAGTTACGATCAACAGCCATCATCATCACTGCAGCTCAGACACTGCAATTCGCCATCCCAGCCAGTACAACCAGTTGGACGGTTCTTTTTCCGGGCTTTTAGCAGGAGTCTGTTGTCATCCATGGTCTGTGCTTGCGGCGGATGCTGATGTGTTCAGTAGCAGTGACGTTGTCTTAGCGGGTAGGTGGAACAGGAAGTTGAAGGTGGAGTCAGTGCAGTTGAAGTAAACATTAACGCCACGGCGACACCACCACAACAGAAAACATCCGAGGGGGGGGGAGCTAACGAGCACCGAATAGAATAAACACTTTCCTGAGAGGCTCCGTCTCATCCTAACTAAAATTAAATTTATAATCCACCCTTGCACTACCATAGTTTAATTATGAGCAGCAACGGAAGAAATGTTGCCATGGGAAAGCTCAAAAACCCAAAATCAGCCTCCAAAAAAGAGGGTAAAGCTGCTTTTTCTGTTGAAGAAGACGATGATGCTAGCAGTCAAGCCGATTTAGCAAGCAGCTTCACCGTCGGTGCTGGCGACACTCCAAGCTCGCAGCCCACACTGGCTGGCATCCCAGCAGCTATTGGGAAACTGGATCAAGACATGTCTTCAATGCACCTGACTCAAAACCGCATATAGTTCAAACTTCCCTGGCCGACCATGCGAACCGCATGAATGACTTAGAGGGGTGTCCAACCGACCACAAGTCCCGAATTACAGATCTGGAGAAGCGGTGTGAGGAGCTGATGGAAACCAACAAAGCGCAAACTAATTGACCTCGAGAGCCGCTCGAGACGCTCAAACATTAAAATCACAGCCTTAAAAGTTGAGAAGGGCAGCCCAACGCAGTTCGTTGCAGAGTTCCTGCCACAACTTCTAGGGACAACTAACTTCCCAGCGGATTCTAAGTGGACTGGGCGCACCGCATATGCACCTGAAGTATCTGAACAAAGCTGTGCCTCTGATGGAGCAAAGAAGAAATTGAGCGCTGCGGGAATTAAACATAGCCTGCTCTTCCCCGCGCGACGGATTTTCACTTTTGGAGCGGAACAGAAAATATTCCAGGTGCCTGCAGATGCTGAATCTCTCATAGACCGGTTTATTATACCTACCACAAACCCTTAGTGGACCTGATTCACTGAGTCTGGACACCTCGCTACTATTTCCAGGTGCGTTAGAGGAATCTGCGGTTCTCTGGTTTCCCAGTTTCATTGAGATTCTAACCTTTCCGTCCTAGCTCTTGATGCCCAGAAAGCCTTCGATCAGGTCGAATGGAAGTTAATTTTAACAACGATAAAGGAGTTTGGTTTGGGCGATAACTTTGCTTCCTGGGTCGAAATGCTTTATGCCTCTCCGAATGCCTCAGTTATCACTAACTATGATAAATCACCTACCTTCTCATTACAGCGTTCCTGCCGTCAAGGTTGCCTGCTGAGCCCACTATTATTTGCGATTGCTATGGAGCCCCTTGCTATTAGTATAAGAAATTATCCCTCTATTGTCCCGTTAATCTAAGGTAATGTTGATCATCACATCTCACTTTACGCAGATGACATGGTTTTATTCCTCTCAAGTTCAAAAGAATCCCTGCCTCCCCTGTTAGATCTCATTAAAACATTTGGTTTACTTTCTGGTTACTCTATAAACTGGGACAAAAGTGAATTCCCTCCTCTTACAGGAGACTTGGATTCAAATTTTTAAAAACTTGCCCTTTCATATTGCTAGAGGTAAAATCAAGTATTTAGGTGTTGTTATCCCCAAAGATCCCAAATGGATTTATAAGCTTAGCTATTTAAATATGATAGAAAAACTGAAGTCCAACATTGAAACATGGACACGGCTGCCTGTTTATGATAGGTCGTGTTAATGCAATTAAAATGGTGGCACTCCCCAGATTCCTTTACCTCTTCCAAAATTTACCTATATTTATACCCAAAGTCTTTTTTAAGTTATTAGATTCTATTGCCCTTCCTTTCGTATGGGGATTTAAAGTGCACCAATCACAGGGATGTTCTAAAAAACATATAACTAAGCCCAAACTTGTGGGAGGCCTTTTTTGTGTATTAGGCTTCAAATTCTAGAGCATTGATGTATTGGAAAGATGCATATCCAGGTAAAGTCACGGCCGCCACCCCTTCATGGCTTGCAATCAAACAAGACCTCCCCAAAAGCTCTCTCCCTGCTATTCTGTTTTCTACTATTACTATTACAGGTAATGACTTCATGGCTTCAAGTTCTTTAAGAATCTGGTATCAAATAAGGAAATCATTTAATTTGACCGAAACCTCCAGCTGCACTCATGTTTGCTATAATCATGCCTTCCCCCCTTCACTTACCGATAGTACTTTTAGGCTTTGGAAAAATAAAGGCATCATCAGTATTGCGGACCTCTATATCAACAACATGTTTGCCATCCTTGTTTTGTTAAAGGAAAAGTATACACTCCCAGATACACATTTCTTCCGTTACTTCAAGATTAGAGATTACATCCGCACAAATATATCACACTTTGACGCAATTCCTGCCGCCATCGAACTGTACGCTCTTATCAATCAGGCCCCCGACTCAAGGAGACTTGTCTCTCGATTTGTTGATCTTTTCACGGCGCATGACCCGGTTTCCACGCAATATTTAAAGGAAGCCTTGGAAAAAGACCTGGCCATGACAGTCTCTGACGAAAGCTGGGGAACTTATCTTAAGGACATTCAAAGTTGCTCCATAAATTCCAGACACCAACTTATTCAATTTAAAATTCTTCATAGGGCTGCACTACTCCTGTGCCAAACTACATTCTTTTTACCTTTCTGTCTCTCCAATTTGCCCGAAGTATAGGGACATCTATTAGCTCTATCCCAATTGCAACGAAAAACAATACAATTTGACATGGTTATTGCTCAAAGGAATATTTTGATCCTTTGGAAAAATGAAGATGGGCCTTCTTTTAAAACCTGGCTACCAGAAATAATCAACTTATAACGTATGGAAAGGGTTCGATACAATGTTTCTCTCAACTCTGCAACCTTTGAAAAAAATGTGGCAGAGCGTGTTGCTGCCGGCAGAGTGCACGCCTCTGCATGTGGGTGTGGCCATCTTGTAAACGATTTAACCAACGGATGTTTGATTTGATTCAGAGAAACTGCTGTATTTTTTTATGTATATTTATTTATATTGTTTGACCTCTGATCTCAGGGCCGGGGCCGTGTCAATCCTTTGGATGTGGACGAGCTGCAGGACGGTGTGACAATCGCAAACCACCACGCCCAGAAAGCACACACCAGTAAGTCCTTCTGATTCTGGATCTGGCCCTGATCCGGATTAAGGCGATTTTTCAGTTTTTGATTCGCGTTGCTAGTTTTTTTTCCCCCCAGCCTTTTCCCTGATCAGTTTATTAAAAGTGCAGGGGTTCTCGGTCTGGATAATAGGGGTGGGTCTTAGGTTAGGCAAAACACAGGTGGGGGCATGCAACCTGAAAAACATCCTTGTTCATCTTAAATGTTCAGGTGGGTGTGTGTGGACATGTTACAAACCGTGAGTTTGCATCTGGTCCGACATTACTTCCCGGTGAAGCGTGATGTCTAATTATTTATATCTAAATGTTTTTCCGACAAGACCTCTATATTTAACAGACTTCTTAAATTATTTCATCGTCGTAATAAAACTATTTTAATGTTCAACTTCTGTATCAAAGATATTTTATGTAGGATTCATCAATATTGTGTGTGTTTGTTAGTGTATGCTGCGGTGCAGCGCATCAATGCGTCGCTGCGCCTCAGTGACCCCAGACACACTGTGAGCTGCCTGATGACCTCTGACCTCCAGCTGCCTAAGGTGTTTCCATTTGCTGCCGCAATGTACCACCAAGAGCTTCGGCTGCTGCAGAGGCGGACGCCACCGGTACGTCTGATGATACATGCACCGCCCTCGGCCCACATGTTCACATATTTTGACACTAAAAGGTCTATCCCATGGCCACCAGGGGGAGCTGCAGCACGAGGAGCTGTTTGTTGCCGTGGAGATGCTTTCAGCTGTCGCCGTCATCAATCAGGCGTTGGAGGCGGGGCATTTGCTTCAGCTTGGCTCTGTATTGGTTAGTCCTTCTGCAGGTCTCTCTGACGTTGACCCCACCTTGCTGGACAGGTACAGCACCGGACAGACGCGATAATGTCAGTCTCCACGTAGTGATGATGATGATATAGTGACGATGGTGATGTTGATGATCAAGTGAAGATGATGATGTAGTGATGGTTATGTTGTTGATGGAGAAGGTGAAGATGATGGTGAAGGTGATGATTGTGTTGTTGATGTTGATGGTGATGTTGAGGATGATTTTGTTGGTGAAGATGATGTTGATGGCTGAGGTCGATGGTGATGATGATGGTGATGTGGATGGTGGTGATGATGTTGATGGCTAAGGGTGACGATGATGAAGATGTTGATGGTGATGGTCATGATGATGGTAATGGTGATGATGTTGTTGATGGCTAAGGGTGACGATGATGTTGATGGTGATTACTATATGGTGGTGGTGGTGATGATGTAATAATGATCATACAGTGATGTTGTTATTGTGTCTTAAGGTATTTTAAGTGTCTGGTTGACGTAAAGCAGAAAGGCTGCGGTAATCTGCTGACCTGGAATCAGCTTCAGGAAGGAATCAACTCTGTCAACGAGTCTGTGCAGGACGAATGCCAGCGTATGGAACACACATACGGATACACACCCACACACGCAGAGACACAGACAGAAATACACACATACACAGAGAAACAGGAACACACACACAGAAACACACACATACACGGATACACACACATACACAGCGAACACACACACAGAAAGACATTGAGAAACACACAGAAAATCACAAACAAACACTCACATTCATACACACACATTAGTAAATGGAATGTACTTATTCAGCGCTTTTACAATACGGTCAGCATTCACCCATTCATACAAACATTCACACAATCACTCGCACACATACACACATGCAGGCACATACACGTACACGCACACACACTCACATGCATACACACACAGAGAAACATAAACATACATACAGGGACACACAGACACACACACAGAAACACAAACAGATACACAGAAACACGCAGCTAAATACCAACATAGATACACACATACAGAAAAACACACTCTGAAACACACTCACAAAGATTCTCACACACACACAGCAACAAACTGAATCACACAAAGACAGAAACACACAGAAACAAACACAGTCAAGGAAACACACACAGACAGGATCACATGGATATGCACACACACACACATAGAAACACACACACAGAAACACACACAGTCAGAGAAACACATTATCACAGAAAAACAGAAACACACACACTACATTAAGCTGCCACTGCTTTGCCCTATTTCTAGCCTTTTATCTGTGCTGAGCCCTTTTGTTGATCTCTGACTTCCAGAGCTGCTAGCTGTGGATCGGATCAATGAGGCCCTGATCAAAGGAGACTCCCAGCATCTGCTGTCGGCTCTGCTGCTGCCTTCTAGTGGCTTGGAAGAGGTTATACCTGCCAACACTTGCAGATACCTGACCCTGATGACCAGATTAAGGCAGCACAAAGCTCAGGTGACAAATCACACCTGACCAATAACAGGTGACCAGTGGTAGGTGACCAATCACAGATAACCAATCACAGGGGACCAATCACAGGGGACCAATCACAGGGGACCAATCATAGGTGACCAGAGGTAGGGAACCAATAACAGTTTAACTAAAATGGAACCGATAGAAGGTTACCAGTGGAAGGGGACCAATAAAAGGTTTCCAATCAAAGGTGACCAGTGGTAGCTGACCAATCACAGCTGACCAATAACAGGTGACCAATCACAGGTTACCAATCACAGGGAACCAGTCAAAGGGAACCAATCACAGATAACCAGTGGTTGGAGACCAATAACAGGTGGCCAATCACAGGGGACCCGAGGTAGGGAACCAATAACGGCTGAATTAAAAAGGGACCAATTAAAGGTTACCAGTGGAAGGGGACCAATAAAAGGTGTCCAATCACAGGTGACCAGTGGTAGCTGACCAATCACAGGTGACCAGTGGTAGCTGACCAATCACAGTTGACCAGTGGTAGGAGACCAAGAACAGGTGACCAGTGTAAGGAGACCAAGAACAGATGACCAGTGTTCGGAGACCAAGAACAGGTGACTATTGGTAGGTGACCAATTACAGGTGACCAATCACAGGTGACCAGAGGTAAGAGACCATTAATGGGTGTTCCATCACACGGAACCAATTACAGGTGACCAATGGTTGGAAACCAATAACAGTTGACCTTGCTAGGGACCAATGAAAGGTAACCAGTGGCAGGAGACCCATAAATGGGGACCAATCACAGATGACCAGTGGTACGTGACCCACCATAGGGGACCAATAACAGGTGACCAGCGGTAGGTGATCAATAACAGGTGACCAAACACAAGTGAACCGTCACATGCAATCGCATGGGACCAGAGGTAGGAGACCATTCACGGTGGACCAATTCAATTTGACCAGTAGTAGGGGACCAATAACAGGCGGAACTTACACAGGACAAATGTTAGGTGACCAGTGGTAGGAGACCAAAAACAGATGACCAATTATAGTTGATCAATTGTAGGGATCCAATAACAGATGACACAGACATCTTAACGTCTTTTATAATATTTTGAATTAGAAACCTTGCTGTCCAATCAGGTGAGCAGAAATCATGGACCTGAGCTGTGGTTGGCTGAAATCCAGGAAGCAGTGAGGACGGCCAATCAGGACACTCAGAATGTTCTGAAGAGTGAGATCCATGCTTTAATTTTATTTTCTAGTCATAGAAAAACAAGAGTTACTCCTCAGCGTTTAGGTTTGGACAAAGGATAGGGTAAGGTGTTATGATGAAATGTAAACACTAATAGATTTTCAGCTCTAATTTGTTTGCACGGTTATCGCGAAATGTCATCATCATGATGTTGTATAATCAAGATACGTTATTATTACGATATAAAATGATCACTTTACGGTATTATCAGAGTGTAATTTAACGGTACAATGTTATTAAAACAAAATATTATAACAATAAGATGTTATCATGACACAATATTATCACAATATAATATTTTCACAATATGATGATATTACAACATAATATTCTAACAATACGATGTTATCGCAATACAATCACGTTACGATGTTATCACAGCTAACATTATTACAATGCGATTTTATCACAATACAATGTAATCACAAAACGATGTTATAACAGCCGAAATTATAACAATACGATGTCATCATGACACAATTTTATAACTGTACGATGTCTACACATCTAAATATTATCACAATTCGATTTTATCACGCTACGATGTCATCACGATACGATTTCATCACAGCTAAATACTATAGCAATACAATGTTATAGTTCACATTCGTAATAAAATGTAAATATTATTACAATACAATGTTATCACAACGCAATATTATAACAACTAAATATTATAACAATCTAATGTTATCACAACACAATAATATTACAATTTCTTATGACAATATGATTTTATAACGACACAATATTATCCCAATACCATGTTATCACAGTATAATGTTATCACAACACGATATCATGATTTCATTTGGAGATGCAATGTAAAGAATAAATATTATCACAATGTAATACTATCACAATATATCACAATACAATTGTATCACAATGCAAAATCATCGCTGTACGATATCATATACATACAAAATTATCCCCAAACTATATTTTCACAATGTAATACCACAAATTCGAAATTATCACAACACGGTGTTATCTCAAGACTTTGTTTTCACGTTACGATACTATTTCGATACAATATTAACACGGTATGATATTCTGAAGCTATCGTCTTGTCACCAAAGCTGCCACCTTTGCTGTCCTCGTGAGTATCTAAGCTTTTAGTGCCCTCTAGGGGACTGGAAGTTAACCATGATACCATTCCAAAGAGGGCTGTGGCATGATCTTTGAGTCTTGTCGTTTTGTGTGTGTAGTGTGTCTGTCGGTGGCAGCGGTCAACCAGGCCGTGAAGGAGAACCGGGTCAATCAAACTCTTCGGGTTCTGTCTCTGCCTGAGCTTAAGCTGCAGGGAGTCATTTCTTCCTGCGCAACCGACTATCAGAGAGAACTCAGCAGTCTACTCTCCGCTAGGATGCACAGAGGTACAACAGAACCAGCACCAACAACACAAACCAGAACCAACCAGAGACAATGAGCCAATTACACACAACCGGTCAGAACCAGAGCCAACTAGTCACAGCTATTAAAAACCAGCACCAATCACAGACAACCAGTCAGAAGCAGAATTTACCCGTCAGAAACCATAACCAACAACACATAACCAGTTTGAACCAGAATTAACCAGTCACAACAGTTAAGTGTGGAACCAGAACGTTCCAACTGAACTGGACTGGCCGCTGTGTGTTCAGGGGACAACTGGAGTCCGTGGGTCAAAGTTCGGTTGGATGACGACTCATTGTATTTCTTCCACTTGAACCAACTGGAGGGCAGCTGGGAGAAACCGGACGGCTTCGTGCACAACAGCTTGTTCCTGGACTGGAACCAGATCCAGGTGAGATACCTGAGGGTCAAAGGTCATCATCAGGACAGATTCTCTCTCTTTTATTTCCTGCCTGTGATTGTTTACCAACAGTGATGTCAGAGCTATAATGTCACGTCTGCAGGAAGTAATCAGCAGCGTCTCAGGCTCTTTCAGCCGTAGTGCTCTCTGGAAGAGCCGCAAAGAACTCGTCATTCGTCTGCAGGCCGTCAGCCGAGGGTTCCTGATCCGAAATGCGGTGGAGGTTCGACGGCGTTACCTGATCAGTCAGACACCTGCAGCCATAGTCATCCAGGTGAGATAGACACCTGCAGCCATAGTCATCCAGGTGAAATAGACACTTGTAACCATCATCCAGGTGAGATCAGTCAGGCTTGCTAAGTCTCACGCTCGTTAAGCACTGGGATTCAAGGCACCTTGATGGGGAGCAGCACCAAACAGACTATATGGCTCCTAACAATGTTGTAAGCTCAGCTGGAAAAAAAAACATCACAACCACCTTCCCAATCTGCAGAACATTAACATTGAGCCATGGAGATCTCCTGGGAACCCCATGCTGAGCTATGTAGTCCTGTTTTGTGCTGCTCCCATCCAGGTGGTGATGCTCCCACTCAGGAGGCTGTGTACAGTAGCTCCTGAGCTCGCTGAGTGAGAGTTTATAATCCCTCAATTGTGGAGCAGCGCTGAGGGTCCTGGGGAATCGACATGGTGCCCCAACTCGTACCCCCTGTGCAGTGCCGGTCAGGAAATTCAGGACCCAGCTGCTCAGGGACAAATACAGGGAAAGATCGCTCTGCTTGGTGTTCAACCTGGGGGGGATTATTGTGTTAAATGCAGAACTTTAATCCTAAACAGCGATCTAACATATGCCCCTGTCCCCCTCCTGGTGTCCAGGTGTTGTGTGGAGCAAGTGGGCTATCTTCTGTGGATCTTTTGGAGCGGTATGCAAATTGTATTGGGTGCAGATAAAGAGGACGTAATGAAAACTTTGGTCAGTCCCTCAAAGCCCTTCATCACCTCAGAGGTCAGGGGTGTCAAGGTCATTGAAACAGGAACAAGAATGATGACAGACCATACATATCATGTGACGCTGTGAGAGGCAGCCTTAATAATAATACTAATAATAATAATACATTTTATTTATAATGCACTTTACATTTGGATCAAATCTCAAAGTGCTACAAGGTAAAAGCAGATAAAAGCATTAATTAAAAAAATAAAAAGATAAAATATAAATATATAATAATAATACAAAAATATGACCAGAAAGCAGCAGTGCTTATAAAAAGTTATAAGTTCTGCTAAAAATGATCGCAATACTTGATCTCTGTGTGTCACCTAACCCTAACCAGCCATGTATTTGCAATGTCCCCGTTGTGGGACTAATGAAGGTTTATCTAGCTTTCCATGTTCCTGATTGAAATACTGTGTAATAGCCAGCGGTGCGGGGCCTCAGAATGTCGCGGTTGTTCTTTTCCAAACATGGCCTCTGGTTACCATACGCAAAGTGCTTCCCAGTTCAGCCTTTGTTTATATTTTGGCAGCAAGAAAATGGTGTTGTTTCACATGTATTTTTGTATTTCCCCTGTATGTTTGTGTTTCACCTGTCTGTGTTTCACCTGTATGTTTGTGTGTCATCTGTGTTTCACATGTATGTTTGTATTTCCCCTGTATGTTTGTGTTTCACTTGTGTGTTCGTGTTTCACCTGTGTTTGTGTTTCACTTTAATGTTTGTGTTTCACCTGTGTTTCACATGTATGTTCGTGTTTCACATGTCTGTATTTCACCCGTATGTTCGTGTTTCACCTGTTTGTTTTACTTGTATGTTCGTGTTTCACCTGTGTGTCTGTGTTTCACATGTTTTTTTGTGTTTCACCTGTGTGTCTGTGTTTCACATGTATGTCTGTCTTACACATGTATGTTTGTGTTTCACATGTATGTTTTTTTTTCACCTGTGTGTCTGTATTTCACTTGTATGTTCGTGTGTCTGTTTCACATTTATGTCTGTATTTCACCTGTATGTTTTTGTTTCACCTGTGTGTCTGTGTTTCACATTTATGTTTTTGTTTCACCTGTATGTTTGTGTTTCACCTGTGTGTTTGTGCTTCAACTCTGTTTGTTTCACTTGAATGTTCGTGTTTCGCATGTCTTTGTGTCACTTGTATGTTTGTGTTTCACCTGTGTGTATTTCACCTGTATGTTTGTGTTTAACCTGTGTCTGGGTTTTACATCTTTCTTTTCACCTGTGTCTGTTTTCCACCTGTTTCTGTGTTTCACGTGTGTTTCACGTGTGTTTCACGTGTGTTTCACGTGTGTTTCACGTGTGTTTCACGTGTAACTCCATCTCTGTGTTTCACTTATATCTGTGTTTAACCTGCCTCTGTTTTTCACTTGTATGTCTGTGTTTCAGCTGAATGTTAGTGCTTCACCTGTGTGTCTGCATTTCAACTCTGTCTCTGTGTATCAGCTCTGTCTCTGTGTAGCACCTGTGTTTCACCTCTGTCTCTTTGTGTCACCTGTGTTTCCCTTATGTCTTTGTCACCCGTGTTTCTCTTTTTCATTTGTATGTCACCTGTTTCACCTCTGTCTGTTTTTCGCCTGTATGTCTGTTTCACATGTGTATCTATGTGTCACCTCTTTATCTGAGTCTCACGCATTTCTGTGTGTTCAGGCTCAATGGAGGAGGTTTGCTCAGCAGAGGGTGTACCGGCGTCGCCTCCAGCTCCTCTACATGAACTGGAGAGCAGTTGTCAAGGTAACCGTCGCTTCATCCTAACCCTGTTTCTGGGTTTGAAGCACTAACGGTAAAGGACCTCCATCAGTCCTCAAGAACCGGATTCATGGACCTTCTGTCACATGGAAACGGGTCCCTTTCTCAGCTGCTTTTTGTTTGTGATGAGCAGATCCAGTCGTTGGTGAAGATGTGGTTGGCCAGGAGAAAATACCGAGCTCGGCTGAATTTTTTCCGACGTCATGTGAGTTTTGAGTTCTTTGAGTTCTGCCTTTCTTAGGTCAACATGACATCTTCTGGAGGCAGAGTAATTGCTACAATAATCCCCACCATCATCCTGCTGGAGATTCTCAACGCTAATGGAATTTCACTTTTTATTATTATATTTAATTTATTTCATTTTATTTTGTTTTACAAGTAATATCTCTTTAACCGGAGAGACCTGGCTGACGCAGCTGTGTAATTCACAGCTGGTACCTGGTATATTTTGTACACATTATACAAAATATACCAAAAAAGATAAAATCCCCAGTAAAACATCAAGCGCTGTTCAGACATCGAAAAAAACTCACTTTTTTCATAATGACGTTTTTATGACCTGATACAATGAATCCACTTTTAGGTCATTTTGTAGATTGTTCCAAGCTCTGGTGCACGGTAGGAAAAACTGTTTTCCCGATCTCTGATGAGTGACCCCAACCCCTGACCCACGTAACCCACCAAACCATAAAGGCTGTTGTGAGGAAAGCCTGTTAGAATTTTAACTGACTCACTGTTATTTTTATCAACTGTCTCAAAGTTAGAACTTTAATTAACTCCATTTTAGAGGTTTAACTGATCCCTGTTAGAAGTTTATCTAACTTAATGTTAAAAGTTTCACTGACTCAATGTCAGAAGTTTAACTGACTCACTGTTAGCTGTTTAAGTGACTCACTCCTGGAAGTTAACTGACTCGCTGATAGAACAACAGCATTAGGACAAACAACTGATTGATGAAAAAGTGTGTGCAGAGCTGTGATGTCATTGATATGCCAGCCAATCAAAATCCAGTATCCTGGCAGCAGTAACTCTATTTGTCCACAGGTACACGCTGTCATTAAGATCCAGGCCTTCTTCAGAGCCAACAGGGCTCGACATGAATACAGGACATTGGGTAGGAGGCGCTCATTTGACAGCGGAATGGCCGACATCATCCAATCAGAACTTATTATCAGGTCTAAATCAGGACTATTCCCTCGCTCCCTTTACCTGTCTCAGTGCACTCGGCATCGCCCTCCCTCCCTGTGGTCAGGAAGTTTATTCACCTGCTTGACCTGGGCGACAGTGACATAAGAGAGGAAGCAGAGCTTCTCCGCATGAGGGAGGAGGTGGTGAGGAGTATCCGATTCAACAGACAGCTGGAAGGAGACCTGGACCTGATGGACCTGAAGATCGGCCTGCTGGTCCGAAACAGAGCCACACTGCAGGTAACTAAATGCAACTACTGACACACTGCAAAAGGTGTAACTCTGCACACTGCAACAGTTAATACAATGCAACAGGTGTCATAACCTCGGTGTAAGATTTGACCCTCAACTCACTTTTGAATCCCACATCAAACACATCTGCAAGATCTCCTTTCACCATCTCAGAAATATCTCGAAACTCCGTTCTTCACTCACCTTGAGTGATGCTGAAAAGCTGGTCCACGCATTTGTCTCCTCCCGTCTGGATTACTGTAACGACCTTCTCACCGGGATCCCTGATAAAAGTCTTCAAAGACTTCAGTATGTTCAAAACAGTGCTGCAAGGATCCTGATGAGAGTTCGTAAACACGAACACATCACCTCTGTTCTTCATTCCCTTCATTGGCTTCCCATCTCCACCAGGATTGATTATAAGATCTCTCTCCTCACTCACCAGTGCATCCATGGTAACGC
>VRLP01005621.1:0-35157 GCA_009660295.1 Lophius piscatorius
GGGGGGGGTGGGGGGGGGGGGGGGGGGGGGGGGGGGGGGGGGGGGGGGGGGGGGGGGGGGGGGGGGGGGGGGGGGGGGGGGGGGGGGGGGGGGGGGGGGGGGGCGCTGGGTAGTGGGGGTCGGAGTGTCTTGACTGTTTGTGTGTGTGTGTGTGTGTGTCGGTGTTTGAGGGGGGGTAAACGGGTCAGCCTCTGGCTTCAGAGCCAGTGGACCTCATCGGTCAGAAAAAACCGTGTCCTCTGTTTGAACCCTCGATGGCCGCAGTTTGGAAACTCTGCACCTCCATGACCATCGATTTCTCTCCACCTCTCTGACTTCCTTTCAATACTCGCCGCTTTTCAGCCCCCTCATCTGTTTCTCTCACTCCTGCACGCGCCCCATCCCTCCGCGGCCTGCATCCCCACGAGAGGACGGAGCCCCTCCACCGGACCCGCTGCTCTTTTAGTTTTAATCGCGGCCAGATTGATTTCTGAAGGGGTCAATCAGGAGTGAGTGAACTTCCCGGGGCCGCTGCTGCTCGGCTCAGCGGATACCGACGGCGTCGGCCCGCAACCGGCGATCGTTCGCAGTTCATTTGGAGAAGCCTCGATCGTTTCTTTCCCTGTGTAATTGTTTTGGAGCGCATCGAGGAGGAGTATCCATTAACCAACACCACCTTAGTTCCTTTTAATTTCTTCATGCGCAGGCCCCCTCCTCCTCCACCACCTCCTCCACCACCTCCTGCATACCTCCTACCAACCGAGCGCCATATTTCTCATATCCCTGCTGGAGTCACCGCACCTGGCTGGCAACACACACACACACAAACACGCACACACACACACAAACACGCACGCACACACACACACACACACACACACACACACACCCACACACACACACACACACACACACCTCATTAAAGGCTGCAGGCCTAAATCACAGCAACACTTTATAACCGCAGACACACAGTCATGACAAAATGCTTAATAAGCCCTCGGGTGAACCCACTATCACTCACGTGGGCCGAGCTGCCATTCATTCTCTAGAGGAAACCTGAAATATCACGAGACTTCATGTGTAAGTCATCGTTACATCATAGAATCCTTGTAAAAAAAATTGTAAAGTGTGAAATAATAAACAGGGTTTTAACGACTCCCCACGCAAATACCGTGGGTGACGCACAGATGTGTTTTTTTTTTACACACCACAACAGATGCTCAAGAAGCTGCAGGCCGCGTGAGTGTCAAACCAGTGCAGAGGTGACGCCACACACACACACACACACACACACACAAACACAAACACACAAACACACAAACACACACACAAACACACACACACACACACACACACAAACACACACACACAGCGGAACAGAAGTCCGTCGTTTGTAAGAGTTTATGGTTGACGGACACAAACAAGCAGCTCCAAAAGTGCCCGCACTAAAATCAAAGCCCCCGGGGCCATAAAAGCCCCCCTTACATGACCTCGCCAAATGCGCAAGGGGCAATAAAGCCATAAAAACGCCACCGAGTCATCAGAAGTAAGAGTTGTAAAAGACAGAAGACAGAAGGGGAAGAAATAGTTGCTATCTCTCTTACCGGAGACGCCGTGACTGCCCGCGAGCTCCGCGCCATCGTCTCGTGCGCCGCCGGCTGCGTGACTGAAGTTAGTCGGACTTTCTTCACGAGGATTAAATTCCTCCCCATGTTGAAGAAAAACTTTTTTTTCTTATGCTAGGATACTTGTGGGGTGTAAGAAATAACTGGCTGATGGGTGGGAGAAGGAGGTGTGTGTGTGTGTGTGTGTGTGTGGGTGTGTGTGTGGGTGAGGGGGGGGGGGGGTCTTCCAAGACGTCTTCCTTGTCTCCTCTTCTGTCTGTCTCCCTGTCCCTCTCCTGGCAGAAGGGCTCCTGTGTGAAGCTGCCAAATGACAATAGAGAAGGAGAAGAAGAGTTTAAAGAACAAAAGAAGTGATTAATGATTTTTCTCTCGTATAATTCTCACATTTTTCTTGAGGTGTCGTCCCCCCTGCCCTGTCCAGAAAATAATGGCGGTGAACTTTTTCAGAAGGTGGGTGGTGGCCTCTCAAACAGATCTGCTGCCTTTCACAGCCACAGAAGCAGCAGAAGGCCGCGCTGATAAAGGCTGGCCAGAGAAAGAAGAAGGATTCCTCCGTGGATTTGATTGTGCGCGGTGTCACCCCGCGCGTAAATTCATTATTTCAGCGGCTGCAAACGCTCAGGGGCTTTGAGGGTTATTGTGGAGCCACATATGTGTGTGTGTGTGTGTGTGTGTGTGTGTGTTAGAGAGGGGGTGTCTATTTAGATACTCCAATATAGGAGAGTCGGTGCGTATAGAGAAAATTACAGCATTCGTTCTCAAATATTATCTCATGGGAGAAGATGAGGACCGCCTGAGGGTTTGAGCGCGTGCCTGAAGGGAGGCACATCAAACCGTATAGAATTCCCCACAGAAGACGAAAATACATACGTGCCGGATATTATAGTAGATGGCAGAAAATCGTCCAGACGGCGTAAAAGCCGTTGTCGTTTTAAAGGAGGCTGGTTATGAGAGAAATATACAATAAAGAGGAGAATTATGACTCTGTGTAATGACTCACTGTGTTCTGGGTGTATGCTGGTACCGGCCTAAAGCATATGGTTTTACTGCTTTGGAGCAGGACGCGTGTGTTTGAGCACATGTATGGGTGCAGTTTGACAGGAAGGCGGCTTGAGCGCGCGGGGGTTGGGGTGGGGGGGCTCCCATAAACACGAAGAAAACAGATAAATGGGCAGAGGGAGTCTCAATGGCAAGAGGCCCAGGGAGAAATCAACCAACAAGTAATAGGGAATCTTCTCTGGGCCGAGGAATACGAGCGGACCAATTTGGGGGGCACACTTTTTTTGTTTAAAGTTCATCGAGAGGAATGCTATTTTCTCGCCCCCCCCCCCTCTTGCTCCATATTTTTTCGATACCTGCTCCAAGAAAAGAAAATGAAAATTAATACGGGAGCCGCGCCTTTCAAAAGAAGCCATTCGTCTTGTTGATTATCTATTTGGTTGTCAGGACTTGAGCTATGGCGCCAGCCCGCGCTCCTTTTGTAATATATAAAGGAATAAAACACACGCGCTCAGCGGCGGACCGGTAAACACCGAGAGGAGCCAAAGCACAAACATTCCCCCCATTAAAGCATTAAAAGACCAGAGCCCCCGACATATTTAATGATCCTTTCTTCGGTTCTATTTGGTTGTTTTGGTCTGTGGAGAACCGGAGGAGGAGGGCCCTGCACTCGGTGACTAGCCGGTGGGAGCGCGTGTGAGCAGCCGTTAAATTAACGGGAGAAGGAGAGAGAGACGGACGAACGGTTCGTGATTTAAAAGGAGATTACAGGACGTAATGTACCAGGATCACTCCAGCCCGCCACAGATTAATCATTGCAGGCTGCTGATTTTCCACGACAGCCGCTGTGTTAGAAGGCAGAACCACAAATGAAATAAAATGAAATTATTTATGGAGAGTGCGCGTGAATGTAATCTTTAAACACACATTTGTACCCGGTGAGGGGAGAGGAAGGCTTAGCAGAAAATATACAATCCTGCAGGGTAATAGAGTGAAATACAAACAAATATATGTATACATATATATTTATGTGTTAATCCCCAATGTTCTATGAAGGCTGCTTTAACCTCCTCAAAGCTCTTCTTCACGTTTCCTTCCAGAGTCATGATCCCGGACCAACGGAGAGAGGGGAGACTAAAAACTCTCTTTTTTTAAGACATTTATTTAATTTTTTATGAACTATTTACAAATAATACACACATCGAGGAGGCATGAGCAGAAAAAAGAGCAACTTACATTGTCAACAATACCATCATTGTTATCTTCATCATCAATAACGATAGAGACGAGTCTTTGGAATGTAAATAAAATAACATCAATTTAATACACTTTACAGAATAGAATATGTAAAAAAGAAGAGTGGAGTGTGAAGAGAACATTCAGAGGACGTGAAGGAGAAACCAGGGAAATGTGCGCACATTTAATGTGCAGAGAGTCAAAGGTAGAAAAAAAAAAAAAACACTATTTAGACATGCAACAAAAGGTTTCTATTCTTCTGAACCTTCCTCACAACAACCGCCTAGAATTAAATTACTCACTTTTTCTAATCTTTTTTTTTTCCACATACGAGATATGACTTCCGTTTATTTTATTGCATGTAATAATAATAATAATTATTACGATAACTCATCTTACAATTGAAAAAATATAAACGCTCTGAAAGCTGTCACTTCATCAAATGAAAGAAAAAATATAAGATGACCCAAAAAAATAAAATAATATATAGAGATATATATATTTATACATATATATATATATATATCAATACAACTGAGGTAATAGATAGAACATTGTATAGTGCTGCGTTTATTCTAGGCTCGTGAGCTACTTGTACCAGGACCTTTGGTTCGAGTATCGATATCCTTGTTTAAGCAGCTCGATCAAACCCTGCTGGGTTCGTAGTGTACAATGCCTTATTTGTTTTATTTATGTTCATTTGAATCACCTGTCAGTCAGTTTCCCTGTATGCAAAAACACAAAGTGAACAATCCACGGACCACATATGAGCTCCTCGCCATTCTCAGCATCACTCACCACAATCAACACAAGGAACTATAATTATTCTTTAAAAGCTATATTCTGTCCAGAAATAAAACAGAAATACCAAAGTATGGACAAGAAGACAGGGGAGTGTCATCGGTGTCAGTTCTGGATCACAGCGGAGGTTATATTTGATGTTAGACTAACACAAAGCCGAGAGATGGGTGTGCGCGCGCGCCTGTGTGTGAGGGAGAGAGCGAGGGAGGGAGAGAGAGAGAGAGGGAGAGAGAGAGTATAAGAATACTTGTCCTGATGAAACGAGACTTCCATCTATAACACGGCGTAGTGGTTTTGGGCCGGGTGGGTGCAGGGGGTAATGGACAGACCCCTTTTCTCGGTACCGGCAGAGCAAACGTAACAAATGGGCCCAGAGTTTTGGCGGGATTAAAGATGAGAACGAGGATCCATCTTTGCAAAAAGTCTCGGATAAAAAAAAAAAATAAAGAAGGAAAGACGCCACAGGCGGGAGGACACACGAGCCTCTGCTCGTGGGGTGTGTGGGAGAGGGGTGGGGGGTATTGAGAGAAATGACAGAGAGGTAGAAGAAAGGGTTAAAAGCAAAGAGGGGATCTCTCGAGTTCCATCTTCGCCTACGATTGTTCATGTATCTGTTTTTTATGAATGGGGAATCTCACCCTCCACCCCTGCCACGTCATGGCGTCATATTTTAGTGTGTAACAACACGGATCAGGGCCCGAGCGGCGGCCATGACGTCCCTCCTCTACTCCACATTCCGGTCCACAGTGCACGTTCCGGCGGTTACGCACGGCGGCTGATTCGGCGTTCGGATCAGGAATCAGGGATGGAAAAAATTCGAAGGTCTACGCAGCCAAAGAATTGGGCTATAGGGTTCCGGTGCGGCTCTGGGAGCCGGTTAGAGCATGGGAGTTTGTGTTTCCGGTCCCGGAGCGGACTTTGGTGTTGGGCAGCTTGTGGTCTTTCTTCCATTTCATCCTCCGGTTCTGGAACCAGATCTTGATCTGCCGCTCTGACAGGCTGAGTGTGTGCGCGATCTCCACCCTGCGCCTGCGCGTCAGGTACCGGTTGTAGTGGAACTCCTTCTCCAGCTCCAGGACCTGCTGGCGGGTGTAAGCCGTCCGCGAGCGCTTCGGCTCCCCGCCTGTATAGTTTGAACTCACTGCAGAAGAATTGAATACATGATCAAGACCAGGTTCACCCCCCAGGAGTAAAATAAACACTCTCAGTAACATTACATCACCAATCACTGCTACTAAAGATGATAATTATTATTATTATTATTATTATTGTAATAGTAAGCTGCTTCTCTACACCAGAGGGATGACAGCATGAACAGATTCAGCCTTTATATGTCATCTGTTTAATGGAAAGGATTCAATATAACAAGTAAAATAATATATAATAATAATATATATATATATACATATATATATATTATGTATATATACATATATATATATATATATATATATATATATATATATATACATAATATATATATATATGTATATATACATATATATATCTCAGCGTTGTGCGGGTCTGTACGGAGGAGAAACGGAGCCGTGGCCCCGCCGTGACCCGTACCGGGAACAAAATGGCTGTAACCTTGAGGAGCCTTCACCCGCAGCAGTCACCTCACGTATTTTTCCGTTCTTGTCGCAGTTAAACTCCTTCCCCTCAGACAGCAGGGCCGTGTGTTTGCCTGTCTACTGAGTGAAGGCGTGTTGTCAGGTGTTATTTCAGGCCTGCGGCGGTCAGAGCCTGACGGTGTCCACGTGAGATCACCGGGAGAGCAGAGAGGGGTCAGTCGTGACACCGGGTTCTGCTCTGAAACGGGCCGGTATGTTGGTATAGAATATTAAAGCCCCAAAGAGGAGCGAGATTTCACACAAAGAGATGGAGGAGCTGAGATCAGGAGGTGGGGGGTTTCATGGTCGCACGACGAAGATCCAGCACATCCCAGAACATAGACACCCCCCCCCCCAAAAAAAAAAAAAAAACGACGCATAAAAACACACTACAATTGGAAAAATAAAAATAAAAATATACGTTCCTTTGTGAGAAAACGAAAAGGCGGCGTGATGCAGTCGCGCACGCGGCGGCGCACGCGGCGAGTGTGAGAGCAGAGCAGAGCCGCTGAGCTCCACAGACTGAGGCTCCAGCCTTTAACATTAGTGTTTTACGACTGCTTCCATAAACATGAATATTTCATCTGCCATAAAACTTTCCCTCCCCTGGAACAACGAGTAGGGGAGGGAGGCTCGACAAAGTAAACTACACCGTTTATACAACCCAACCACTTAAAATCAAATTACCAGAGCATAAAAGCTAACTTATGGGCTCGCGCAGAGTTGTCATAAGGCGAGGAATCGGAGCCGACGATCCTGAGATCGGACTTAAAAGGCACCTCAGCAAAGAGGTGCAATAAAAATTTATGGAGGGTGTAATTATATTGGCCTTGCAAACAGACGATCGTAAATCTTGACCCAAGGGCTACTCTTCTACTCTTCCACTCTTCCTCTCTTCCTCTCGTTCTCTTCCAGCAGGGAGGGGAAGCCGTAGATTTGGACGGTGGACACCTAGCTGCCTGCACTGGTTCCTACTGCAGGCTGCACAAAGGCGAAGCGCAGCGGAGGGGGTGGAGGGGAGGGGGGGGGAAGTTTGCATGCAGCACTTACCGATGTTTACATGGACTTTCTTCATCCACGGGTAGACTACCGGGTCCTTACGAGTGCTCGCGGGGGACGAAGCGCCTTGGCTGTGGGGTGTTTGACCGCACGACGGCGGCGGGCTCGGTGTCACCGAGTCGCAGCGGTGGCTCTGCTCCGGTACAGGGGTGGTCTGCAGCCCAGATGGGGGTAGGACGTGACCTCGCGGGGACATCACCACCGAGGCGGGCTGCCCCGCTCGCTCGCACGGCGTGTATGGCGGCTCGGCGCGCGGCTGGTGGAGTGGGTGGTGTTCGTGGTGGTGGTAGAGAGAGTCCGGCTGGAAGGACGCAGGCTCCTGCCTCTGGCTGCTGTAGTAGTCCGGAGAGTGGCTGAGCAGATAGTCGCTCTGAGAGTACTCCTCGCACGGGGGGAACTTCGGGTCCACATAGTTGGAGTTGATCAAATAGGAGCTCATGGCCATTAATTTCAGTCTTTTAGTGGAAACGCACCTACTCGGAAAATATATAACTAAAATTTATATCTCATCCCTTTACTCTTCGGTTATTCCTGTTCCGCTGAACCCTCCTACTTTTCTGTCAAGTGAACAAAGTTGAGATGCCACGTGACTGCGGCCGGCCAATGACGTGCCGTCAGGATGGACCCCGGATAAGGAAATGGGATTAATCCACGGCCCCTGCACGCGCGTCGTCATATAGCCACAGTTTGTGGGCAGTTTTACAATACTTTCCCCTCTCGCCCCCCCTCAGCCTTCTCATTATGCCACTTTACTCTGTATTCCTCTCCAGCACACGCCCCACGCCCCAAACAAGCAGAGAATCACAGCAATAACAAAACACGGCTCTAAGTGGAGGAGCGCGCGCGCGGACACACACGAGTACAGTGTAGATGACAAGTGGTCCATTATTACAAAACCAACCATTTCCCCATCTGGCTTAAGTTCAAATAGAGGGAAAAAAATGAAGAGAAAGAAGCAGCAGAGAGACGGGGCTTGGGGGGATTTAAAGTGGCGCCTGCGCCACCCTCCGTGGATAAATCTGGGTGTGCGCGCGGACCTGCCTGCCAAAACTCTTCTTTTTTTCCCTCCTTCTCCTCTTCTCTTTTCTGCCTGCTGTTTAAAACGCTAATAAGCAGGAGAAGGAGAGTGGCCCGGCTCCGGCGCCGCCACCCAGCAGCAGGAACACCGTGTCAGAGATAAATCTGCCTTGTTTAGGATCGATAGGAAATTCATCAACTAATTCAGGCTGTGATTTAGGCGGCCTCCTAAATCACAGCAGATCTCTGCATCGGCCGGAACCCAGCGCAGAGAGACGCTCGTTCCTCCTGCATGGTAATTCAGACCCAGCCTGTACCGCCAGAATTTATTCCCCTCCATTTCCCTATATGAAGATCAGTGCCGGTCCACATGCCCCGTCCGGCCCGCTTTTGTCCTTCAGTCGTGCCAACAGCGATACAGATGTTTGTTTTTCTTTCTATTGAGGATTTATCTCCCCGGCCGAGACCCTCTCACACTTCTGCCGCACACTTTACAGGCATCAAACAAAAGTCTCCATCCTCTGCTGTCACTTTCTGCTCACTACAGCACAGAGGGAAAACCAGAACCTTCAGTGGTATTAATTATGTGACGACACTAAAATAAACAGAACTCCCTTCACTGTTTATGAGATTCAGCCTTTTCCCAGCTCACGCTTTTACTCTATAGAATGAAGTATTCTATAGAGTGGTATTCTGTTCCACAGCATCGAAATATGACCATAAAATAAACAATAAAAATCTCTGTGGTGTTATCGGTGTGTACACACACGCACACACACGCGCACGCGCGCACACAGCCAGATGATGGAGATATCCAAGTCCTTTGTTTCGAGAAAATTGACCGTCACCAAATCGACCGTACCTTGCACACATCCAACCCCCAATCAGCTCTCTTGGATGAACAGTAACCTCCAGCCATCATCTTTCTCCCAGAAGAAGCATAAATTAGAAGCAGCAGCTTTCCCGCCTTTAACCGCTGATGGTGTTTATGATGGAAGCTGGAACGACTTTTCCACACCATGCGTCATTTACCCACGAGGCTTAACGTCAAATACATTTCAAATATAAATAAAGGAAGGAAGACATTCTCCTTTCATTTCATTTTTTTTTTTAAAGTTCAAATAAAACCAACGATGTTTGTAAAATTGGCGCTCGAGCCTCTTGTTGGATCCATCGCTGTCGTTGTGTAAAAATCCACTATATACTCCCCTAGAAGCGAATTTGTGATTGTTTAGGTGACTGTTACACAAATCCGGATCTACAGGGTAGATATAGAAGACAGTGGCTCTCTGGAGGCGCGTCCACGGACCTTTATTTCTTTCATAAACTCCACAGTGGAATAATTCCATCCATCTGTACAGTCTCTGACCTCTAACCTCTCTGCTGGTGGGGTTCTGGGAGATTAAGTTATGATGCTGTGACACTTCCTGTAGGTAGAGAATGACATCAAGACGCCGAATAAAACGAGAACTCAAACAATACAAATGTTTGATTGACGCGGTTGTATTTAATGTAGAGAATGACGAACATGTGGAGGGAATAAAGATCAGCTGATGGATCGATGCTTCCTAACAGATCCCTAAAAATTGTTTCCGTGAGGGGCTTAAAAGCGAGGAAACGAAAAATACATATAACATAAAAATAAAGACTTACTGTCATTTAATACATTGTGTAATTACTCGATAATGCTCATTAATATGAACGTTGTTTCAAGTAAATATACATTATTATAATATTAATGTTCGTGAAAAATAGATTATTTTTTTTTAGGAAATTAAATATTGTGTATTTTAATAATAAATGCCGTCATTTCATTTAAAAAAGGAGATTCGGCCTTCCTATCTCCTTTTTAGATAAAACGGTTTTAATATAAACTAGTGGACAATTACTCTGGGTCATTTTATGGCCAATCCATTTAGAAAATGTATTTTTCCCCAGACAAAATAATCTTTCTGCTACAAAAAAATATGAGCATAAAAACAGCAGCAGTCACGAAAATGAAAAAGAAAGAACGGCATCTGCACCGGGTGATCGACCGAACCGAACGGAGACAATTAAATGTAGGAAAAGACAAATGGCCTGGCCAGGGAAACACGGTCCAATTAAAAATGTTCCGACTGGTCTGACTGAAGAATGGATGGACCTCTGAATACATGAATAAATGTCCCCTCAGTATTCTAAATGAATTACAGTCAGTTTCCAAAAGTCTGATTTAAGTGAATTATAAGTGATCTACAAAGTGATTTCTCTCCTCCTTTTTCTTTCTTTCTTTCTTTCTTTCTGTCTTTCTTTCTTTCTGTCTTTCTTTCTTTCTTTCTTTCTTTCTTTCTTTCTTTCTTTCTGTCTTTCTTTCTTTCTTTCTTTCTTTCTTTCTCTCGTTCTTTCGACTTAAACCTCGAAATAAAAAATAAATTAAACAAAAAAAAAGTACATTACATCAAAGTTAATCTGTTTTGTATTTTTCCATCAAATATTTTTAATCTTATCTAAGTGTAAATGATATCTATTGCTAAATACCACATTTAAGTGTAAGATAAGATTAACTTAAATAAATCGGAGTGTGGTAGCTGCTGATACCGGTACCGGTACCTACGGTCCGGTTCTGAAGGTGTAGAGAATGTTTTTATTCGTCATGTTTCTGCTCCTACTTTTATTTAGTGACTGATCTCTTTCGAACACTCCTTGGACCTGACACCCACCTGCTCATAAACTATCCATTCGACTGTTATTACTAAACATATTATAAGTCTATATTATTTAGTTTTTATTCCCTCTTCTTTGATTTATGGTATGTCTCGTCATTTGGCCCAGGTTGGATTTTTGGATTTGACTCTCACAGCACAGGTGTGGGCGTAAACCTGTCACCTTGACCTCCCGCTCTGCTGCGGGTCATCACAGGTATCGATCAAGGTGTGTTGAGTCTGACTGCAGCACTTCCCTCCCTCTGTCAAGTTTGTCAGCAGCAGCCATTCAGGTCCGCGTGAGTGATATCCGGCCACAGGTAGAGGTCAGACGTGCAAACTAAAGAACTCTCGAGAATAATACTGAATGCAAAGGAACCGAACCCAACAGCTTCAGGTGCGACGTTCGCAGGCCTCATGTAATAGATTACATGTTATAAGTAAGAATACAGCAAACAAAGAAAATCATTCATTTTGGTGATTAGTCTGTTTGAATATGATAAATCCTGAGCTGTCAGGAACCACTTCAGTGACAGACCGAAAAACCAGCCTTTCTTGTTTTCAACACACACACACACACACACACACACACACACACAGGGCCGGTAGGTAAACTGCTGGAGAGATGAAGATGAAGACTGCTGTAACATCTAGATGTTGTTCTCGTATCACTTCTCTCACGTACAGTCTCAGACAGGAAAAGGTCACCGGATGCGGATTGAAACATGCGACTTTCATTGCGGGTCATTTCCGTTTACAGCTCAAACACTCGGTCGGTGACTTCTGGTGGGATGAAAGGTTTTTGAAGGGAGGGCGCGAGGTAATAAAAAAAACCCACTAAAAATGTTTGCGGAGCTGAAGAGAGCCCGGGTAAATAAATAACTTTAAAAGAACAATTTACGACCCTCCTAACAGGTTTGTGTCACCCACGGTTCTCAAACTCAGCTGTTGGTTCGAAGAACCGAGAATAAAAAGCGGCACGTATCTGTCCGCGCGACAAACGGAGATTAAAGGTTGTCCTGAACGGATTTATTTTAACGAGCTTTAAGGTAAGACTTAATCCTCACACAGCTTCGGGGTTTTCCCGCCGTTATGGCACCACCGTGGAAAGATTTAACAGTGGAGAATAAATGACTCTCGTGAGATGAAATCAGATTAAAGGGATATTTGTGCCTTCCTTCTTTTTTCCAGCCTCAGCCTGAATGATTTGAGTAAAAAGCCACAATGGAGGCCTGAGCGGTGCAGCCTGCACCAGAAAATTAAAATCAGCACAATGACGGCTTAAACGGCCTCATTATTTGTAGCAACGGGACTTGTCAGGGTTCTGAAATATTACCGAGGTGAAAAAGCGAAAAGAAGAGAAATGTGCTTTTGCGCCTTTGTGCAGTTTGAAAAATAAACCGAGCTCCATTCCTCCGCTTATTGTCATGCAAAGCGCCGGACGGAGGGAGAAACGAGCTGCTGCAGATGCCTCCGTGTGGCAGGGATTAATCTGAAGGTGTTATGGGATGTCTATTGTGCTGAAGTTTCCACCTCGGCTCTGATAATAAGACTAAATGAATCTGACAATGTGGACCAGCAGCCAGAGGCGCGTGAATCCAAGACTTGTCTGTTAGAATGGGAATAAAAATCCGGTTTGAAGCTCCCGTTAAAGTATCTCTGCAAAGATAAACCTATGTTTTATTTACAAGCCTGACTACAATACCAAATCTGAACACGTGATTTTATTTAGAATAGTAAAAGTATCTACTCAAATCTGTGGAAAAAAATAAAATAAAAATACAACCTTAAACCTGCAGCAGTAAATATGTGAGATCCGTGGAACCACAACAGATTTAAATAAGTGAACATAAAAAAAATACAAATGCTCACGGATGGAATTCGAGCATTTTATTCAACATCAAAGAAAGAATTCAGCAGCAATCAGCACCGGAAAACGAACCGCTACGGGCCCGTTATATTCAAACACACCGGTGTATCAACGGCAGAAAAAAACACACATCCGATAAAACTAAATCTATCTGTCTGTCTGTCTGTCTGTCTGTCTGTCTGTCTGTCTGTCTGTCTGTCTGTCTGTCTGTCTGTCTGTCTGTCTATCCATCCATCCATCCATCCGTCGACACTCTAAAACATTTTTGGGTTATTTTAATGGATGCTGGATGGATGTTGCTGGGTAACAGGACGGGTTGGTAAGACATTTTTAGCTGCCTATATTGTTAGCCTTAGATCTCATGTAGTAGCTAATGCTAAGCTAGCCCCAGGTAGGTAAAGTTAACTGTCATTCATTTTATTAGCCTGTTAGCTTGGTTGCTAACTTTCTGGGGTTGTAACGTTACCAGCTAACTGATTATTTCACCAACGCTGACATAAAGAATATAAAATGAAATATAAAACCTTTATTAATGTAAATTATTTGAAACTATGGCCATGTAATACTTTTGGTTACTTTAACTCGACAATAAAGTAATTTTACCGATTTTTGGGTATAAAATCACCAAATGCTCAATTATACCCCAAAAAACCGAGAAATCCCTGTAATCTCTCTCTCTCTCCTCTCTCTCCCTCTATCTATATGTTTGTCCATCCATCCATCCATCCATCCATCTATCCATCATCCATCATCCATCTATCATCCATCCATCCATCCATCCATCCATCTATCCATCATCCATCATCCATCTATCATCCATCCATCATCCATCCATCCAACCACACATCCATCCATCCATCCTTCCAACCATCCATACGTCCATCCATCCATCATCCATCATCCATCTATCATCCATCCATCCATCCAACCACACATCCTTCCAACCATCCATCCATCCTTCCAACCATCCATACGTCCATCCATCCATCCATCCATCCAATCATCCATCCATACATACATCCAAACCATCCATACATCCATCCATCCATACATCCATACATCCATCCTTCCCTCCATCCAACCACACAACCATCCATCTATCCATCTATCATCCATCCATTCATCCATCCATCCATCCAACCACACATTCTTCCAACCATCCATCCATCCATCCTTCCAACCATCCATACGTCCATCCATCCATCCATACATACATCCATCCAAACCATCCATACATCCATCCATCCATATATCCATACATCCATCCTTCCCTCCATCCAACCACACAACCATCCATCTATCCATCTATCATCCATCCATTCATCCATCCATCCATCCAACTTCACATTCTTCCAACCATCCATCCATCCATCCTTCCAACCATCCATACGTCCATCCATCCATCCAATCATCCATCCATCCATCCATCCAACCATCCATCCAGCCAACCATACATACATACATACATACATACATACATCCAAACCCTCCATACATCCATACATCCATCCTTCCATCCATCCATCCATCCATCCATCCATCCAACCACACAACCATCCATCCATCCATCCAACCACACATCCATCTGTACACTGATGGACATGAACAGACGGAACACACGCATTTTAGATAGTTGGCGCGCGCAGTGCATGATGTGAGGAATGACGCACTAATGAATTGATGGTGTCATTATAAAATATCTTGGAAACAAGGGGAAGAGGGGGAATGGGTGCGTGAGGAGGGGGGTTTGCGGTAGCTCACGCAACACGTGATCTTACCCTTCCTCCCAGCATGGTCAAAGCACCTGCCGCACACACACGTGCGCGCACACACACACACACACACACGATCATATGCAAATGTGGAAGCTTCCACATCTACGAGGAGAAAACGTTTTTTTGTACTCACTTCTCTGCAGCTCACACGTCCGCCTCTCATTTCTGGCGTCGTCACAATGATTGGAAGCATTTCTCCAGCTGTCATCACTCAAACATTTTCTCCTCTTTGCCTCTTTTTTACGGGTCCAACTAACCGGCAGCTGTTCCGCTCTCCGCTCTCCGCACACAAACCCTGCTGTCACCTGATTCCGCTCCTCGCGCCTCTTCAGACGGCACACATTTTTTTTCTTAAACTGCTTTAAAATTCTTCGTCGTAAATCTTAAATAAAAAGAAAAAAAAAAGGAGAAAAAGTCAACCTGTCAGTTTTTCGTTTGCGGCAGGCGCGCGCGCGGCGAAGCGTCGGTCTCCGGTTAAGACTAGTCGTGATTGAATCCGATCCAATCTTTCAGAGTCCTCGTTAAAGTCAAACGGCGGTCGGAGCTTTGAGGCGGTGATCTATCCCAAATAAGTCAGAACGTCAGCGGAACCGGAGCCTCCGCGCCGGGATCGGCTGAGCCAAACCCACTCAGCAGCTGCCGTCCCCGTGACTCCCGGTGTTACGGCGAGCGCTTTGGGGCTGAGGGAGACCAAGGCGGGCTGCCGTGGAGACTGTGGGCTCTTTAAGGCATTAAGTGTTGTGTGTGTGCGTGGACTCAAGTTTTCAGATTAATCTCACACTTTGGCACACTCTTTGTTTTACGGGTGAGGCGTGTCACCCCGCGTCCCCCCGCGTCCCCGGTACACAGTTTAATATTGGTGAGACGCGCTGACCTCCAGTTCACCCCGAGCTCAACCGAGCCCCTCTCTCTCTTTCTCTCGCCCCCTCCCTTCTTTTCCACACCCTTTCCTTCTGCCATTTCCACCTCTCTCTCACTCCCTCCTCTCACTCATCCCCTCGCTCTGTCATTTTGTCCCCCCCCCCCCCCAACCATCTCTGAGTCATTACTTTGAAGAGAAATGGTCGGTAGATGTGAAAGAGGGGTGGTGTCTTTCTCTCGAACTCACATTTTTCTTTTCTTTCCAGGATCATTTCTCCTTTTTTCCCCTTATTGTTGAATAAATATAAATGACGCCGTGGAGACGGCTGACATGTGAACCCACGCGCACATCCACGCCACCAGACACGATTCGTCTTCCACTTGAATATTCGGTTCAAATAACGGCTTAGTGCGCACACACGCGCGTTTGTGACGCAGCGCCATCAGCTGCATTCGTAATTGTGTTTTTCGGCTTTAATGGCGTAAACTGCCGCCGTACGTCATCTACTCGTACGTATAGCTGCTCCGGTGATCCGGTGATCCGGTGTCAGAGCCAGATGCTCGTGTCTGCTGTTATTCCACTTCACGTGGTTGTTAGTAGCATCTCAGGTAAAGATGGAGGCCAGGGAACGGAAATGATGTTTGAGTGATGTCTGGAAGGGCAACGAAAGAGTAAATCCGAAAGGTGATTAAAATTCATGGACAACAGATCCGTGTTTTACAGACAGGCAGGCGCGCGCCACATACTCAATCGAATTCATTTGGTGAACTCAGAATGAACCTTTACGTCGGAATCTAACGTCATTATTCAACATTAGCTTTTAGAATGAGGGCTGGAAAAATGCAAAGCAGTCCAAACCCAGCAGAGAGTTTCCCGCCAATAATCATTTTTAGACTACTGACTTGTCTTTTAAAAAAAAATATATTTGTTTCATTTTTTTGTGATTAATTCTCTAAAAACAGAGACTGAGATTAAATTATCCAGAGTTTGGATCAATTCACCCAGATTCAACAAGCGGTTGGATCAAAGCAACAAAGACCAGCAGAGAAAATATATGATACATTTATATACATATATATAATGTCACCTATATTTACCACACACACGTATATATATATATATATATATATATATATATATATATATATATATATACGTGTGTGTGTGTGCCCATAATTTGGGCTGAATTTATATATATATATATACATATTTATATATATACATATATATATATAAATATTTATATTATTTTTTAATTTTTTGTAAATTTCCCCACTTTGGGACTAATATAGTTATATCTTATATCTTATATCTTATATCTTATATATTGTATCTTATATCTTATATCTTATATATTATGTATTATAAATTATATATTATATATTATATATTATATATTATATATAATATATATATATTATAATATTATATAATATATATATCTTTGCGGTAAATATACGACACAATTATTATTGAATTATTATTTAGTGTTAAACTGCTGAGACCTTCTTCAATGGAAAATCTTAATTTCTTAGTGAAGAAAGGTAAATAATTGATTTGCTACTGGATTGTGTTACTTTATAATATTATTATTACTATTATTATTATTATTATTATTATAACAATAATAATAATACCAATGTTATTATAGAAAAAACTCCAGCTTCCGGTGTAATATCACTATTAATGTAAATATAAACATCAATATTCTGCGTCGCTCTGACAGAAAACAAAGTGTGAGGCTGCTCAGAATCAAAAGGTCAGCGGGGTCAGACATGAGGAATATTCCAACATTCATCTTGCGGGCGATCAGATAAGAAGTAATAATTTAGGGATGTGGGTGAGATGAGGCCTCATTCTTGACAGGGCTGTTGTGATAAGGCTGAGAGGAGGAAGAGTTCTGCTTTGCTGAGCTGACTCAAAGGGTTTAAGGATAAACTATTAGCTCCAAGCATAAAATACTTCTTTACAGCGACTGTGGTGAAGCATGGAGACCGAGAATAAATACTTATGATGTTACTGTAACATTTAAACTCTACTTCTATTCCTTTGGTTTTTAATATAAACAAATAATTACAATTAGATGAGATTGAATCATTTTTTAAATTCAAACTTATTCGTTCTAGAGGGCTTCAGACTTCTACGTTACCCCCTCCTCTATGAAGTCGGTTCTCCTTCATCTTCACCAGAGGAGCTGGGTAACGTGAATTATTCCAGAACATAATAATTCCAGAAGAGAAACTGAATCCATATGAAACACAGACGTCCGCCGGTGTGAACAAAGTGTGCAGGCAAACACCTGTACCGCCCCTCCCGGACCCCCGCCTCAGCCACCCATCCACCTCCATGTCACCGAATACCTTCCGCCCCCCCCCCCGACCACCACCTTCAACCCCTCCATTTTTCCTGCCTTTCTTTCCCCTTCATCTCCCTCTCTCTACGCCGCCGCTCTGCTTTTGTTAGCAGGGAAGGGAAGGCGAGGTCAGGCCTTCACCTCTCCTCTGCCTCCTGCTATCATTTTTCTCATCTCTGCCCCTTCCCTCCTTCTCTTTCTTTTTTTCTGTTTTGCCTTTGACATACAGAACTCGGTCTGGAGTGGAGTGGGTGAGGAAAGGCGAGGGCGGAACTCACGCACGACAGTGAACTTTTGACCCTTCAACTCCGTGAACCCTGTGCTTACGTTAAGGCTGGCTCGGAGCCTGGACACCAACCAGGCGGCTCGGCTGCGAATAACAATGGACTCCTCTTCCTCCGAGCTGCCTGCAGGGGAGCGGAGGGAAACAGCGACACTAGTCCGGGTCTGGACTCACTGCCGCTGATGTCTAGAGACGGAATGAGGCTGCGGCCCGGTTCTCCGGTTCTCCCCCCCCCTGTCTATGACAGGAAAGAAAGACTAGAGGGAAATATTCACCTAAAGTCCTCATTCTTATATTTCTCTTCAGTGTGACGCAAATCACAGTGCGCCTGCGCAAATCCACCCGCCAGCTGCTAAAAACAAAAAAGACGCAGATTGTTGCGCATTTTAACGTTTGAGGGAGATGCAGACGGTTTCCACGGATTACCGTGGGTTAGGATTGTAAAGGACAGGGGCACGTGCTGGGGTGGAGGAGGTGGAGACAGACAGGGCTCATGCTGGTTCTCCCTGTCCTACTGGTCTGAAGCGGGCTCTGGTGGCGGCGGGACAGAGCTGCATTCTGGGAGGGAATAAATCCGCCGCTGCAGAGAGAAACTGTGGAAGGAGCGTTTACACAAATCACAATCCCGCTGAAAGCCGTTATGAGGCGGGAGGAGTGGAGTCCCTCAGGGCAGGAGAGACACGGGGACAGAAGTGTCTTCACATGACAGAAGAGCCCGAAACCTCTTCTGGATCTTCTGTCCGACAGCTGATCCAATCCCCGCAGCAGCTTTTATTTACGATCAATATTAACAGCAGACACCAGTAGTAAACGACATTTACTCAAATACTCTACTTCAAAGCTCCGCGGCATCAGGTCTGCAGTAATCGAGTACATTTACACGAGTGTATTATGTACACGTCATTTGTACTTATCTGGAGTATTTACATGAAATACTACTTTTTACCCCACTGAGTCTGACACTAGTTTTTAAACTTACAACCAGAGAGTCTTTGAAAATGGTTTCGATCATTTATCCCACAACTCAAGATAAATAAATTATAGTTTATTTATAATAAACTTTATTAGTTTAAATATATCTTGGATAATTTATGGATCATAAAGCTCATAAAAAAAGTCTCATTCTAGGAAAAGTAAACTCTGTATTTTACAGATAGTGTGTGTGGTTCTGAGCGGGCAGTGATTCTTTAAAGAGGCTCTTATAGAAGTATTCAACCACATAATTATCTCTTATTGGACCTCTCCAGCACCGACACATTTAACAGCTGCTATATCATTAAAATAACCCAGACTGAGAGAACGTCTCAACTCCTAACTTTACCTTCACGTTTTATTGAGAATACTTTATTTCATTAAAGATTTGAGTAGAAGAATTTTACTTATAATGAAGTATATTTAATAAAAAGTATCTGTAAACGTCATCGACCATTTAATACATGCAAAAGTATGTAAAATAAATACAAATATATAAATACAGAGAGCTACGAAACCGCGACATTTGGGCTAGGACACACCAGAACTCAATGTTGTGATTAAATAATTCCATAAGTGCTCGCAATTGTTAAGGAAACGTTTTTTAATGACGTCACGTCACGAGGTCAGGATCTAACGTCACCTGAATTTGACCTAATTTTACCACCACAAAGATAAACCGCCTCTGGATCCACCCACTTCTTTGTTCTTGTCGTATTCTACACAACAAACAGACAAATGAAGATTATAATTATAACCTTAGACCGAATTAGATACAAGGATAAAAGTAAGGTTCTAAAATCCACCACTGCTAACCACCGTTTTTACATTTGACATATATATATATATATATATATATATATATATATAGAGAGATATATATATCTATATATATATATAGATGATTCATTTTCTTTTCCCGTGTTTATAATAGCTGTCATAAATAAATAAATACTCGGACGGGACTCGTAGAAATCAATAAGTCTAATAGTTTAGGATGAATCATTCATTTCCTCTGATGCTTGTCGGTTCATATCTTTTACTTTACATAAACTTCATGCAGCCCTATCTATAGTTTAAGAGGGCTATCTTCTTAAACCAACATGTCTACAGTCTCCGTAGATCTGACATGGCAGAACCTGAACTACTGTACAAACATCTTCTCCACCCACGACCCGCGTGACTTTCAATATTTGCCAGGTTGTCAGAACTCCACGCAGAGGCAAAAAAAAGCCTCTGCTTTTATTCTCGGCTCACAGAGCAGCACTGATTCAAACTTTTACTACATGTGGATCGTGAAAAGTCTTTCTGCGGCCTCGCGCGGCAGCTCCTCTGTTCCTTTGCTGAAGTTCTCAGCTTCTCTGAAGTAAACATCCTTTCCTCCAACCCGGAAGGAGGAGCAGTAAAGGAGAGTAAAAGCCTTCCCTTCTCTGTAAACACACAAACACTCCCTGCAGGAGGTTCTGACTCACATCCAGCTCTCCTCCCTCCTCCGCCGCCTGAAGGCAGCCTCCTCTCCCCGCGCGGCTCGAGCCTGTCTGCTGACCTCCCGGTGACTCTTCCTCGTGTATTATTCATGAGTCGTGACCACGCGTTTCACCCCCATCAATATGCAGGAGAAGCAAAGGCCTCTCAAATGCCGATATGAAGGTAATGCAATCACAGGAGGTGCTGCAGGAGAAAATGTGTCACGAGCCCAGCAGGCAGGCAGAGGCGGGAGGTTATTATTATTATTTTTAAAATAAACTCGGTTTCACTATATTCCTGATTATTCTGTCAATCCAGAAAATGGGCCTTTGTGAGAATAAAATCACGCAGCAAATGGCGCAAAGTTAACGAAATGACCTCCAATGATCAGAGTTGATGTCAGGAAGAAAACACGCCCATTCTAGCTGTCAATCTATTTATACACGCTTGTGTCTGCTTTCTCATGCCCTGCCAATAAACCCACCAAACACAACTAAACACTCCCACTCTCACACAAACACACCTTTGGCAGAGCAGAGAAAAGAGAAAAGAGAAAAGGGCCAGTCGTGTTATTTACTCACCCACTCATCATCACCGACACACAGACTGTACAGCCAGAGTCATCGGCCTGTGACGGCCTGTCACAGTCTGTGACAGTCTGTGACGGCCTGTGACAGCCTGGACAGGTTCAAAGCAGCAGCCAGCCCGCACACATAATACCCATAATGCACACAGGCCTAATGCCGAGGATCGTCTCTGCAGGCTGGAGCTGCCCTGTGTACATAAACGGGAAACAGATGACACACACAGCAAAAACAAAGGAGCCCATACAGAAGAGCTGCTGCGCCTCCCCACGCACAGCCTCTCCCACTCAGCCCGTCAAGAACGGGAACTATGTATCACGCGTGTAATGTCCCGTCCCCTGTGTAGGCCTATGTTTGGGACCAGGGTCGGGCTGTGGGTGGGTTGGGGTGGTGGAGTGGGGGGTTCCTAGATCATCATTAAAAGGAGGAAGTTGGTGAAAAATGAAATGGGGAGTTTTTTCTCTTTCCTGTTTACTGAGCTGAAACTTCCTCAAGGACAGAGGCCTCTATGCGCGCGCGCACACACACACACTTTCTCTCTGTCTTACACTGGAAAAGATTTTGTGTCATTTTGTGCGTAGTTTATAAAAACATGTCCATACTCTAAATCTGTTTTAGAACTGAATTTAAAGTCCATCACGGAGATCTCAGCCGCGATCACGCGACAAAACGGTGAAACGTTCCGACAATCTTTTAGCGTTTAAGATGTATTTGCATATTTCATCACAGGCTAATTGCTCAAACAGGAGGGTAGATATATAAAGATGCTGTGAAAGCCCCATCAGATCGATTTATGCTGAGGATGACTGATATTATCATTCATTCACCAGAGACAGAAATGAATGAATATTTAGTTTCTGCGCGTTTTATTTTTACAGGAAAAGTTTGAGTGAAAAATGCGTGAATGAACCTTTTTCACCCACACTCTCAAAGAAAACAACTGCTTCCTTATTCAGTCCCTGGTCCTCTGTGCCTAAATAATTTATGGCATCTCGGTCGTGACTCTAAATAACATTCTTGTGAAGTTGGTGAAAAATGTTTGCAATGGCGGAGGGCAACGCCTGGAACCCCCAGCCCGAGAACACATCGTCTCAGGTCGGACGTGCAATGTGAAGATAATAAACGAGGGTTTGAGAGCAGAGAGGGACTTCCGAAAGCAGAATCCTCCTCTCTTGTTAGCGGAGCAGAGAGAGGACACGGGATTAACGGCGTGGTCGTGGCGAGGGGAAAGACACTCCTGCGTAAAGTACTTTATAAATACTGTAAGCAGGTTGAGTTTACGTTTCAAGCTCCTCTGGGAAATACTAACAAAAGAGGGCGATTTAAAAGAACTCTTAGCTGTGATGTAGTTGGAAAAAGCACGTAAGGAAATCAGCATTTAGGCCCACTTTCACGCACGGACACGAACCTTTTCATGAAAAATCCAGAACTGGAGGCAATAAATCTGTTCTGAGAAAAATAATAAAAAATAATGCAACTACCCAAACCTAGAGTTTATATTCTCACGTTTTAACTGCGTCTCTGTAAGTTATGTGTTGGTTCTATTTTATATCCACACCGGCTGAAATATTTAATTCACGTTTTCTACCACTTTAACAAAAATGAATTTATAAAAAGGCCTTCACTAAAACTCTTATTATTTATAGTTTAACGTTAGTGAGGGGGTCCACAGCTCCACGCAGCAGCGGGGCACCGGGGGCTGTTGTTCCTAACGTAAAACGACAACATTTAAATTCATTGCCTTGTAGTGACGTTGTGATTGTCGGTTACCGGAGAAAATGTACATCGAATTTATTTTAATTCATTTTTTTTACATTCAAATCTCATCTGCCGAAATCTATAGATGGAGTTTCCGTCCAGACATTAAACAATTGACATAATGGACTCTACAACAAGCGCGAGCGTGAGGAGGAGACGTCCGCGTGACCGGTAGCGGGGTGTTTGACAGCTCGAGTCCCGTATCGGACATCAGAGGGAGAGGGTGAGTGGAAGTGATGAAGATTTACTGTAACTCCACATGGTCACTTCCACCTCCTGTCCTTTCATTCACGACGCAGCCTTGATATTTCCGTCCATCAGAACCGGCCCGGCGCCTCGTGATGGTGATTATTATTAATCATGTGGTTCAAAAAGGAAAATAAAAAATCGCATTAACGTTCGTTTGAAGGCATGAACTGGGCCACAATCTACGACATGGTGCTTCAAATTGTCTGCTGACACCCGGACAGCCGCTGTACCGACGGCGGGCGGGAAAATGACGTATGTCTGGAATTCAACAACAATCACATTTATATTACCTTTTTTTTTGTTTAAATGGACGTATAAAAGTCACATTATTTTATGGATCTGATGTTTCCTAGTCTGATAAATGTCACTAAAGGAGTCACGTGTTTAATTCCTCCTGCTTGAGGGTGTTGGGTGTTGTCGTTATTATTAGATTCGTACGATGGTGTAAATGAACACCTGTGTGAACCTGGACTCTTTTACTCACTCTACGAATAAAACATCTATAGTACTCGTTATACTAGTAATAGTAGTACTACAGTAACTACAGCAGAAGGAGAGAATATTTGAAGTTCTGGGCGGACTGGACCGGAACAGAGGAGTTCTGCTGCTGCTTGTATTAACGAGATATCAGAAGTTTCCTTGTCACGTGGTTGTATTTTTGATTGCTATCACGTGATTGGCTGACCTGGAGTGGAGTGTGTAGTCTGTGTACTTTTTGAATGTTGGATTCATTTTGTGCTTTAAAACTAGTCTCAGTGGATCTGGGGGCAGATTCGGTTCGAGACCAGTTTGTGTCTTAAAAGGTTCTAGTATTAATTTGAGCCTGTTATTTGAGATATTTGATATAAACACAGAAGATTAGTGTGAATTAAGTAATGCAGTTTGGGCAGATGAACGTGTGTGTGTGTGTGTGTGTGTGTGTGTGTGTGTGTGTGTGTGTGTGCTGTGGGAGCAGGAACAGGCCAAAGCTCTGGTGTAAAATAACCTGGAAGGATCTCATGGTGGGCCTTGGGAATGTTTCTACCCAATAAGTCTTTTTTTCCCCTCACTCACATCCTGAGTGGAATTACGACGGAAGGACAAAGAATTTCTTGTACCAAAGGATTCATTTCACTGCAGGCTGTGTGTGTGTGTGTGTGTGTGTGTGTGTGTGTGTGTGTGTGTGTGTGTTCATGCCCATTTAGCTATATCTTTCCTTCTTTACAACCACTTTCTTGGTTAAATGAAGAAAAACAGTGATATTATATAATGTAACGTAAAGTCATTTCAATCTGGAGAAAACAAACGAGTGACATCAGATCCACACCTGCTGATCCACGTAAACAACCAACAACAGACGAGCAGACTTATTCCTGCTCCCCGACAAACCCTGAACCCGAGACAAGGTTTTAGAAGGAACAACATCACGGAGACCCGGCGGGGGTCGTTACCGGGGTCTTCTCCATTCAAGTACAGTTAATATCACATTGTGGTCAAACAAACACACACATAAAACAAACAAACAAACAAACGCTTCATGGATGTAAAGCACTTTGCTGTCTGAAAGCCACCTCTCCTCGTGTAGAACCGATCACACACCCTCCTGTGCCTGAAGGCCATCCTCGCGCGCGCGTTTAAACTCATACAGAAATTCACAAACAGCTACACTGAATTAGACACAATGGCGCGCGCGCACTCAAATTGTGACGTCACCACCATGGCACAGTCAGGACTAGCCACAACAACGAATCTCAAGTATCTGTAGTACACCGGAGCTTTACAGCTCTCGGTAAGCGCGTTAATGCCGCCACACTACACCGTGAGTGAGTGACATGCTAATCACACACTCCTCTCTCTCTCTCTCTCTCTCTCTATCCCCCCTTCTCCCCCAGCCTCCCTCAAACACTTACTGGCATCCTGGCTCTCTGTCCAGCGGCTTCTCCCAGCGTCCACAGTGGCCCGGTCCGATGCTCGCCGGGTTCTGCGTGTGGACCGGAGGAGCGGCGGCGGCCGGTCGGAGTGGCCTGCTCTCTCTCTCTGACACACACTCACCAGAACACATTCCCACCCTCTCCCGCCTCTGCTTCACTGACCCCTTTAGGATCCCCGCGAAGCCGTTAAACCGTCACTTGCTTTCTAAAATGTGAAATATATAGTACATTGTCAACTCCCCAAAACCATAAAACTAACTTTATGGACCCCACGTGACCTGAGCGGAGCCAGTGAGAGGTGGCGGTTGGAGGCCAGGTCTGATCTTTACGATCCAACTTGGAGATAAAAACCCTCATCCGTTTGACATGTAAATGTCAAAGCTGCCTTCTTTTTTTTATAGTGTGTCCTGAAGCAGAGAGGGGTATGCTTTAAACATATCTGAACACACATACACACACCGGAGGCGGCAGATAACGGTCGTGTCTCGGTGAGGCTCGGAGCAGGACCTCGTGTCCCCATCAGCTCGTGTCAGAGCGGCGAACGGCAGCAGCGCCAGTCGGTGAGTTTGAAAGGTCAGTTGGTTGTTTACACTTGGAAACCGGGAGACGGTAACCTAATTTGACCGGGAGTGGCCTCCGTTAGGAAGGATGTTTAGAGCAAAGGGACCGATTTATCCAGCGCCGGTAGTTTGTCGTCTTGTCAGAGTGGGTCAGCGTGGAGTGTGTCCCGTGTGGGTTTATCCTGTGTTCATGCGGCTTGTTGTTTTGTTCTCTTAACGACGTGTGAGACGACAGTGTGACGCAGCTGAGCTCCGGGGGGGTGACGTAGTGGTCGCGCGATGTTCAGAGTAAATCCGAGAAAATATTGTCGCTCAAGCGAACATCTCGTTTTATTGGATCGCACCGACTGTGGTTGGGAAGAGCTGGTCCAACACACCAGAACCTCGTGAGGCTTAACGCAGATGAAACCAGATATCTGGAGTTATTTAAGTTAGACTTACACATACACATATCTAACATTTAAGTTAGACTTAAATAAACGGAACATCTCAGACTTAAGCTGGGATCAACCCGAGACATCCACGGTCACCATCAATTTATTCGAGCTTCTACATTCACCCCACTGATTGCTCTTCATCGGTGTGAGCGCGATGATGATGGCGAAGAGCCCTAAAGCTGTCAGCTGGTGAACAGGTCATGGTTTTACCCACTTGGACCATTTGTGGCGCATTTGGTACATTCCTAACAGCAGCTGTCGGAACTGTGTGGTTTGGATGAGTATGGGAACTTTATTGTTTTGTCTTACTCCAAGTTACAAGTTACAAACAGATACAAAAAGCTCATTGGCAGGAAGTTCACAGGCCACACAGGAACAGGACGATAGCCATTTTCCTTACATGCGTCCTCTCTCTCTCTCTCTCTCTCTCTCCTGGTGTAACACACTCTCTCACACACACACACACACACACACACACACACACATTGCATATACAAATAGCCAAATAGTCACAATGAAAAAGTTTCAATATATATCTATGTACATCCTTTTCTGAGACACGGATCCAATAATTACAACAATAATAATAATAACACAGTAATATACAGTTACACTTTTTGAATAATAGAGCTATACACAATATTGGGCGGATGGATACGGAGACGTAGGTAGGATACACACCATCTCTCTCACACACACACACGCACATACATGATCTCTCTCTCTCTCACACACTCACACACACACACACACACACACACACACACACACACACCTCTCCTTCTTCACCAACATTAGCAGTAACCGTCGAGGAAGATGACAAATCAAACATACAGACGATGTTGGTGGTGAATAACTTACATTAAGAACACACACATTTGAACTATTGTTGAAACACACCGTCATTACAAACACTTGACCGGACACGTTAAAGGAGATTAAGACCATAAACGACACGTAGGTAGTGAGGTTGTGAGGGCGCGCGGAGGCCTATAGGTAGATGTGTTTTTGGTTGCGTTGTTCCTCCCTTCTTATCTCGACACCAGCTATTTTTTTAAAAGACGACACCATACAAGACCACGTAGGTTTCTTTTTTTTTGTAGGAAGAGAAAGTACCACAGTCATTAGTTTTGCCCTAAAACACCAAACATGCCGAACAAATAAAAAGTGCTGTTGTACAGTACTCAGATGATGAAGTGTTTTTTTTGTTGTTTTTAGAATCTAAGCCTGAAATCTCCTTGTTACGTCATCGCCGTCTGCTTTTGCACAATTTCTGCAATTCCTCCAGGGGTTTTCTTCAAGTTTTCTTTATTTTCGTGTCTCTTTCGTGGGCAGCCGTGCACGTGGGGGTAGAACTGAACCTTTGTAAGAGATGGAGGAAGGCTTTTTTGATTTCTTTTTTTTTTAGTTATGGTTGGAAAGCGCTGCCGGCGGCGGCCAGATTCATGCTTTTCAATTTGTTGTCCTTCTTCCACTTCATCCTCCGGTTCTGGAACCAGATCTTTATCTGCCGCTCCGTGAGACAGAGCGCGTGCGCGATCTCGATCCGCCGCCGGCGGGTGAGGTACCGGTTGAAGTGGAACTCCTTCTCTAACTCGAGAGTCTGGTAGCGGGTGTACGCCGTCCGCGCCCGTTTTCCATCGGGGCCCGTCATATCTAAGGGTGTGGAGCGAACAGAGGGCTGTTAGGGGTCACATCTTTAGAAATGCACGTCAGCAGGGCGCAGAAAACACATCATCAATAACGCCTGATACCAGATCCACCAGAACCGGGGTTCTGCCCACATGTTGTCTACATGTTTGCTGCTCTGGACTCTGGTATGATGTAGCTACAGGTGTTTATGTGATCACGTCCAGCCAGTGTGTACAGCTACACTCCTTCAGAGGGCTCGAACCCCCCATAGTCGCGTGTGTATGCGCGTGCATAAAGGCGGTGCAGCAGAGGAGAGACAGCCATCTTTACTGACACTCTTCATCTCTTCTATATTTACACTCCACACTCCAGGCCTGAAGATTTACTTTAATTCATCCCATTATTGTTTTTTCCCCTATTAACCAGCTCTCTTCACCGCCACCTTATAATATTCCCCCCTTTTCACTCCCTCTGGCTCCCTTCAGGGTTTTACTACCCCGTCCTCCACCTCACCTCCCAAATAAAGTTCCCACACGTAATAAAGCTTCACTTTTCAAAGGAGCAACAGCCTCCAAAGCTTCCCTGGCCTCTCTTTCTCTTTTTTTTTCCTCCTCTTCTTTTCTTTTCCCACCCGACTCTGTCTGCGATCTTCAGCCTGTTTGACTTCGCTGCCCGGCTCGAATCTCCCCTGACAGATTTATGACGCTTTTGTAGAATTTGCTAAAGTAAGAAGAAAAAAAAGGGGGGAGAAAGAGCGAGGAGGCAACCATCCAGCGACCCTCGCCTCTACAGGAGGGAAATGCTAAACGAGTTGCACCCTGATGCACTGAGAAAACACGCGAGGATTCAACCCGTGTACAGCAGAGAGGCGGGCCGCCCTCCGAACACGTCCGATTCAGAACAATTAAATACGTAAATCCATCCATAATATCAACGAAGGCAGCAGCCAAGAATAAAACATTTAGTATTTAGCTAGAGCCTCAAAAGACCAAACCGGCTGATTTCTATCAGGTTAAATTATATTAAATTGCCTTTACTCAGAAAACAACAATAAAAAACGCGCTTGTGTGGAGACAAACGTGAGAAACCGTAAATAAATGTGTGTCTATTCCGAGGAATCCATCAGTAATAAGCCTTCTGGTGTTTGCTGTGTATGCAGAGGAACCGAACACCGTGTCGTTTGTAAAAGCAGCCAACTGTCACCGGGCCCATGTGTCCACGGAACAATCCCCTCAAACTACTTCACGGTGCTGGAACTTACATCATACGTGGATAATAGGCTGTAAAGAAAAGAGCCGCGTGTACCGTGGCTAATGTGGAGCTTTCTCATCCAGGGGAATATCTGTGGGGTCTGAGAATCGCTGCCCGTCGTGCCACCGGCTGCTGATCCCGCCGGGACGCCCTCCTGCTTCTGCACCGTGTGCGGGTGTCCGCTCAGGGACGGCGGGTTGCCATCGTGGCCGGTTTCGCGACTGTGCTGCAGCTCCTCGGTGTCCGGCGACGCGTCGTCCAGCCCCGTGAAGCGCTGCGCCGCGCCGCCACCGACGCCGCCGCCGGAGGAGGAGGTGGAGGAGGACAGGTTTGTGGAGCTGAGATTCCCGTTTCCTGGTTGCTCTGAGCGGGGAGGCGAGCTCTGGGCGCCCAGCTTGTTGTCTCCGCCACCGGGTGAGAGAAGGGAGTCCGCCGCAGAGGTGAGGGAGCAGCTGGCCGGTTGTCTGAAGCTCCTCTCCGGTGCTTGAGAGCCAAATCCCATGGAGTCCCCGACCACCGAGCCGCCCCCGAAATGTCCTCCGGTGCTGGCGGAGCCGGCGCTCCCCCCTCCCCGGTTGGTGACAGTCAGGTCCATGCCATTGTAGCTGTAGCCGTAGGAGCCCGCTGCATGGTGCATGGTGGCGGAGGAAGAGTCCCGGTACGTCCCGCCGTTCATCGCGCCGCTGCTGGCTCCATAATTTAGCAGTTGATAGTCCGGGCCATTTGGGTAGCGCCCCGAGAACGAGTTTACAAAGTAAGAGCTCATTTAGGTTGTTTTAGAGAGTTGCAGGCTTACAGTTCAGTATTAAGGGGCGCTTGATTTGTTAGATTTTTGCTTGGTCGTTATAACGCGGGTACTTTCAACGATTTATGATGTATTAGTGAATTATGGCGTTGCACTGTACTTCGTTTTTAGCTATGTATGCGCCGTCCAAATATGGGGGTGGGGTGGTGTGTGTGAGTGTGTTGGATTGAGGGGTGTGTGTGTGTGTGTGTGATGGGGGAGGTGAGGGGTGAGGTGAGGGAGGAGAGACAGGGAGGAGGGGGGGTGGTCACGTGCTTTTGTTGACCAGTCGTAAATTCTCGCCGATGACTTTGGAGAGGTAATTTATGCTCTGAGGTTTCTAATGATGAAGGAATGGGCGGGGAATCTCTCTCTCTTCCTGCCTCGCACTCTCTCTATCTGGCTCTCTCACCCTCTGACTGGGCTCTTCAAGGTGCCGGGGGTGAGCTCTGAGCGCCACCTACTGCAGACATAATTTATTGCAGTGATTAAAAAGAGAAGGAGAGGCAGAAAGGAGACACACTGAAGTCTTGAGCTGAAATAAAATAGTCTCCCTCCCTCTCTTTCCCTCTCCCTGTGAGCGCGTGCGTCTCTCATCACCACAGAAATATGTATAAAAAATAAAAATAGGAAAATAACAGAAACAATAAACGCAGATGGTAAACTTACGCAAAAAATCTAAAGTTGGCAAAAGTTAATTTGGAAATAAATAAAATATAGAAAATACACAAGTATTATTATTATTATTATTATTATTAATATTAATATTATGATTATTTTATATGTTATTAGTATTTGATACTAAAACCTGACACTAATGTTAACACAATATTATATTTTGGTATATATTACTGATAATCTAAATATATTATTAGACAGATTTATACTAGTAGTAAAACTAGTGTATTGGTCTCAATATTTATACATCAAAATACATCAACGACACAACAAGACAATACCAACGACAATAAAACTAAAGAGGTCACAAATAACCTTCTTTAAATGAAATAATGCCGCAGAGGCACCTAACTGCGTCAGTGGAGCGACGTCATCAACGTGACGAGATGTTGTGATGCCGCGTGACTCGTTCAGCATTTTAAGACTAAAACTTCTCCACAATCTTCATAACACATATATATAACATTCATGCCAATAATCTCAAAGGTGGCTTCAGCATTCAAGACCAATGCAATGACGTCATGTTTCCAGTCAAGCATCATCTTCAACATACATGCAGTCTGTCTATCTATCTATCTATCTATCTCTCTATCTATTTATCTATCTATCTATCTATCTCTCTATCTATCTCTCTATCTCTCTATCTCTCTATCTCTCTATCTATCTATCTATCTATCTATCTCTCTATCTCTCTATCTCTCTATCTCTCTATCTATCTATCTATCTATCTCTCTATCTATCTATCTATCTATCTATCTATCTATCTATCTATCTATCTATCTATCTATCTATCTATCCATCCTTCCATCCTTCCAACCATCCTTCCCTCGATCCATCCTTCCATCCATCGTTCCTTCCATCCTTCCCTCCTTCCATCCATCTTCCTCTCCCCTCCTGCTCCCTGCAGCCTCCCGTCATTCCAGCTGCAGAGCAGGAATGCTGAATCTGATCTGTCATGTCCGCGCTGGATGGAAAGTTGCTGATTTATGATTTGTTGATTCGCAGGTTGGGATGCATTTCAAGCATGTGTGAGTGAAGTAGGCCTCGCCGTTCAGATCCTTTAATGAAATGATAGCAGTGAATGCACCATATGGGGGAGTGGATACGTGCAGGAGCTCAGACAACCAGCTGCTCTCCTCCTGAGAGAAACCTCCGGCCGGAATGGAAATCCTCCTGAATATTTCTCCAGCATGAAAGCAGAGAGGCCTGAATGCGAGGAGCAGATCCACTTTAGGCTTTTCTCTCCTCTCCCAAGAGTTTGGATGTTAAAACTAAATCTGCCTGCTTTCAGGCATAAAACTGGGAATAGCACAGAAGCCAAAGTGTGCCAGGAATGACCTGTAAGCTGCAGGGACGATGATGATGATGAGGAGGAGGAGGAGGAGGAGGCGCTGACATAGTTGGCACACACTTCTGAACATACTCCCTTCGTTATATATAGATTTCCACCATCACACTGAATATTTGTGCTGTGAAACATCTCACTGGCCTCTCTTCACATTCCTGTGTTTTCAGATAAGAGGGGTCACCAGCAGCGCTTGGCTGGGATTTCTACAAAAGATACAAACTTAAAAACAGCATTTCTGCTATCAGTGTGTGTCACGGCTCTCTGGAGCCAAAGGTTCCAGTAGAAGAACGAGGCGCTCCAGACTCTCAGAGTCCAGCCACGTCTGCTGGTTGGTGGGAGTCTCAGACAAGACAAGGAGAATGTAACTCAGGGGACGGAGGAGAAATTATCTCCATCTGATGCCAATCCAAATAAAAAAGGTGCATCAGGGTTTTTTTCTCTCTCTTTAATATAAATAAACATTATATTTTTAGTTATTCCATCATAATATGAAAAAAGTAATGTAAGCCGGAGAAACTCGTGCAGAATGTTTGTGAATATACTTCCATCGTTATAATTATGACCTCATCACAACTCACCAGAGGAAACCTTAGATGATCAGATGTTCCGACGCTGTTAAGATTCTCCAGAATTGGACATTTACATATTTCTGCAGGAAGTTGGAAAATTCGACATGATCCAAAATAAAATATTTCGTAACTACCGAAAAGTTAATATTAGGAATGAACATTATTTAACAAACATTCTTTGTTTGAATTCTAAAGACGCAGCAAACACGTGATCGGGGTCAGAGTTGAACCATTTTCACCGCGTGTCCATAAGAATATCGTCGTCATCATTCCCACCGTGGAAATCCGTTAAAAACGTTAATCAGGCGGAGAAAAATCATCATTTAAAATGTGACACTGGTTGTAGCATTATGCCAAGTTACCATGTAAGTATTGTGGCGTTAACATTTCGAGTAGGCACACACACACAAACACACACACACTCACACACACACACACACACACACACAAACACACACACTCACACACACTCACACACTCAAGTTTAACATGAACGTGTCAAACATTATATTTTCAGTCGACTCCTCTGACAGAAACGGTTTCATTTGGTCAAACATGACTCATCTAAAGGTGGCGGTGTCCGTTATTCTGGGTTCACTGAAAGCTGAGGGCTGGGGCCCGCGCGCCGGTCACTGAGGGGACACGCAGAGTTCAAAGGGTCAGGGGGACATTGTCCACTTTGTCTGTCTGAAGTGTGTGTGTGTGTGTGTGTGTGTGTGTGTGTGTGTGTGTGTGTGTGTGACGTGTCTGTGTGGCCGGCTCGAGGACAGGTCAACTTTCTCTGCCAGCTCGGACTGGTCATCAATTAGCTGAGCCCGCCATCAGCAGCAGCGCGCGACCCTTGTCACTCCCCAGATACGACCCGCCGCACGCGCTTACTTGGCCGCTCCTAAAATAAATGTAGGATTCAAGGAAGAGGAGGTGAATGGTTCTTCATGACGGGTCGGAACCAGGTAACTAAATCACAGAATATAATAGTATTCTCTTTTGGGATTCACACACGCACACGCACACACACACACGCACACACGCACACACACACACGCTCACCCACACACACACATACACACACGCTCACCCACACACACACGCACACAAAAAGCTCTGTCCGTACATTTCAGAACATTTTATTGAACTTCTCTCATAGGTAGTATGCGTAATATTCCTACTGGACACAAACAAACAATGTAAAAATTCATAAAATATACACATTCCTGAATATTTTAGGTAGTCTGGAGAATAACAGCAGTAGGCCAACACTCCCTCCCCTGCGCCCTCTTTCTATTGGACAAGTTAAACAGCTGGAACGATTAAATTAAATTACCCCCCACCCCCCCAACCCCATCCCCACCCGCAACTACATCATGTCCACCGTAGAAGGTGCAACTTATTTCTATACAGTTTAAATATGAACACCGTAGGACATTTATACACCTCCTCCCCACGTCGCTGTGTGTACTCGAAGGTTTTGAAGGTCATACGCAACACGAGTAAAGTCGCTGTAGAGGGAGGAGGAGGAGGAGGAGGGGGGGAGGGGGGGTCGAGTCCTAAAGTTTCAAAACAAGTGCTTGCAAGGCAGGACAAAAAAAAAGGAGAAGGTAGTAGAATGTGGTTCTATTGGAATGTAACAATACACCGCTTCTCAAAACGCTTCGTGGCCGCCGGGTGACGGATTATGGGATGGCTCAGCCTGTCCCACCATCATCACCTTCATCACCATCAACATCGTCCCCTCTTCTCCTTAAATGTATCTCCTCTTCCCACAGTCGTTCTCTCACGAGCAACAAAAACTCTTCCACATTTTTTTTAGACAACATTCAGAGAAGCAAATTCAGATTGCGGGACGTGAGGCGTGAGTTCGGGCGCGTGAAGGGTCGACAGGACGAAACTCTTCATCCTTCTGAGCGGACGTTTCACCCGTGCTCCATAATGAGAGTAAAGACGCAGAATAAAAAGGTAGACTAAACTTTTCCCAGAGTTTTCACATCAGACAAGAATCTGGACGAGGTTTGAGACAGGGAGGGAAAGTGATTAACCGGCATGTCTTTTTTTTTCCATCCTCCTCTTCCTCTGAGTCCTACATCAGTCTGCTTTTCACTCCGTCCGTTTCTCCTCCTCTTCTGCACCGTTCAGCGTGGAGGACGAGGAGGAGGACGACGAAGAAGACGAGGAGTTGATCAACTTGTTCTCCTTCTTCCACTTCATCCTCCGGTTCTGGAACCAGATCTTGATCTGCCGCTCCGTGAGACAGAGCGCATGCGCGATCTCGATCCGCCGCCGCCGCGTGAGGTACCGGTTGTAGTGGAACTCCTTCTCCAGCTCCAGGGTCTGGTAGCGCGTGTAGGTCTGCCGCCCGCGCCTCCCGGGGCTTCCAAAGGTCCCTAGAACGGAAAGTCACATTTTAACCACAGGAATAACACAGACCTGGTGACGTAGACACAGTGACTCAGCATTTCACCCCCCCTTTTTATATCAGCTGAACCTTTTATAAGAATATCGGATGAATAATTTAGAATCAAACCAACCTGGTCAACAAGTTCCACAAATAAATCCTTCTTATAATATAATATATAATTATGTGTTTCTGTCACTGAGCAACTTTACAGGAAAACTTTAACTTTCTCTTACATTTAAACGTTCATCAGACAAACTGACACTTTTTCTTTCATGATGAAGGGGGGGGGGGGGGGGGGAAAAAAGGTTAAAAACAACCCGGACAGAAAATAGAAAAAAAATTAAAAGTGCAAACGAAAGAAAAAAAAAAAAAAAAAAAAATTTACTTATAGCCCCGGGTAGGTACAAAAA
>VRLP01005622.1:0-35152 GCA_009660295.1 Lophius piscatorius
ACATACATACATACATACATATACATACATATATATATGTATATACATATATATACACATACATACATACATACATATACATACATATATATGTATATACATATATATACACATACATACATACATACATATACATACATATATATATGTATATACATATATATACACATACATACATACATACATATACATACATATATATGTATATACATATATATACATACATACATACATACATATACATACATATATATATGTATATACATATATATACATACATACATACATACATATACATACATATATATATGTATATACATATATATACATAAATACACACATAAGGGGTTTAATACAGGATTAATCAGACTTGACAGTTTACCGTTACTTGGGAACAATAATACCTGGACAACGTCCCCAGCGGACAGGAAGTGTCTGGGTGACATTTTAGAGCCGGAGCTTTTTGACATTTACGGACGTTGACCCTCTTACAGCCGCCAAATTATGATGAATTCATAACATTCTCATTTATTGAGCCCGAATCAGTCATTCTAAAATACACCGGAAAGCTTTTATGTTTGTTGTTATATCACAATGACTCACCAAAGAAAAGAAATATGGGCACATTAAAAAGCTCTGCAAGTTTTTATTAAAGTGTGGTAAATTTGTAAGAGCAAAGCATTACTCATATTTAGGACACAAGCATTGAGCATTATGTTTATTATTATTTCCCACTCAATTAAATTGCCTTCATGGGGGCTTTATCCTGCTTCAAAACTCATAAAACTATGCAGACCCCTCAGTCCTGCAAAAACAAATATGTGTATATTAAAGTTTTTAGCAACAGGCGTGGCAAAATGGCTCCACAGAACCCGTTAGAGTAGTTCTAAGAACCGACCCCTGGACCCTATGTACCCCAGATGTATGACATTTGGTACAATTTGGTACAAATATGTATCATTTCTCCAGTTGTTGTTCTTTGAGCGATGCGTCCTGGAGATTTAACCTGATCAACTTTGATTTTGGCGGTTGACATGTGAAAACCTTAGGCATTAAAAATGAACAAAAGCTTCTGAGGTTCTGATGAACGGTTCAGTCGGGGGCGGGGCGGCAAATATTGATGTCTCGCCATTAAATTCGAAATAGCCATCACTCAACGTCCATGTTCCGATCTGCTCCAAACTTCTTGCTGGATGAAGGTCCTACTCTGAATGAAATGAATGAAAATTCCAGTCTTCTCGTAGCGCCACCTACTGGCAACAGGAGATTAGCGTCAGGAAAGCCACAACGAGTTGGAGATGTGTTGTTGGACACGCACAAAACTGTACGAAAACTGGTACCTCTGTGCGGTAAATATGGGTTTTGGGCGGGGCGTGGTAAAGGGGCTCTTCGGCGCCACCCAGATTAGTGATCCGGTAAGTGTTTGACTCTAGAGGATGTTTATCTTAACATAATCTAAAAAAAGTCTGTTTCAGTTATGACCTAAACTCAACAGGAAGTCCAGCATTTTTAACTTGGAGTTAATTTTGTGTTTTTTTTTTGTTTTTTTTATACGGTTTTAAGGAAAATCTTGACTTTTTTTTCTCTGAAATACGAATTGCTCATAATGACACTTTCCGTCGTCCTAGACGGCCCGAACTTCCGGCCCAAACTTCCCCTGTTGTATCCCGACCTGAAGACGCCAATACAACAATATTGAGTTACAGTGATAACGCCACCTGCTGGTAACAGGAAGTGAGCTTAAAGCGACAAATATCTTCTGATTTACGTTCGAGTCTGCTGCTTTAACAGAATTTGTTGTATATGATATTTCGGAGGGCCGATTGAAGGCTCGGTTGGAGGCGTCGTGATTTTCCCGGACCGGTTGTGTAATGGTGATAATTTATTGAATTAGACGGCAGGAAGATGAATTAATGTGAGGGGAACCTCGCTGAGTGTGAAACGAGATGATGAATTGCCAATCAGTCGAATGCATCCAAATGTCAAACGAGCATGTCTTTGATTCTCTGCAGAGCGTTTAGGGGGGCTAATAAAATGTTTATTAAGCGGGTCCCTCAGGTGACGAGACATTCATCACTGTGTCGGTGCTCCTCCAGTAACAAACAGTCGATGTAAAGCAGGGGGGGGATTTCCTCCGGGGAGTGATTGGAGAGGCGGCGGCGGGGGGTGGTGGGTGGGGGGGGGGGTCGATGGGAGTGACGCTCTTCCTGCAGGTACTCCTTCTTAACTGCCACTGATGCAGAGAGCAGAAATCATGCGGCTCGACGAAACCGACATTATCCAAATCTGAAGATTCGTGATTTCAGGAAAGTGAAGACGCAGTCCTGGTTTTCAGCTGGGAGCCATCTGCCCCCCTTAATCACCAGAACGTGTCAGGATGGTGGAGAGGCAAACACGGACGTCTCCCTGCAGCCGGACTCGGCTCTCAGGAGATTGCGCTACTTGGCTTCTTGGTTCCCGCAAGCCGCAAGCCAAAAGTTTCCCTTTTTTTGCTGCTTCAGAGAGGTCCATCAGGACTTTCTTGATCTTTGCTGACGTGAAACCAATGTCCCCTCAGGAGGCGCAAACATCTACACGTCTACGTCTGGTACAGGCAGGGTGGAGTGGGTGAAGAAGAGTGACAGGAGTTATCTGTGATAGAAGAACAGCAGCAGGAGTGAAGGGAAAGGTTTCCAAGATGGTGCTGAGATCAGCACTGCTGGACGGTTTAGAGACGGCGGTTCTGGCCAGAAGACAGGAGGAGGCGGAGCTGAAGATGTTCAGATGTTCTCTGGGAGTGACGAGGAAGGACAGGATCAGAAAGGAGACATCGGAGGGACAGTCCAGGTTCTGGAGAGGCCAGATTGACCCGTGAAGAGGAGGGATAGTGGATCTGTCTGTAGAAGGATAATGGAGATGGAGCTGAAAACCAAATAGGAGGTTTCTGGATGTGGTGAGAGAGGACATTCAGTTGGTTGATGTGACGGAGGAAAGTGACAGATGATCCGCTGTGGTGACAGCGGATCATCTGTCACTTTGTGGTGAAAAGACTTTTTTCACATTTAATAACTAACGCTCTTTTCTTGAAAATACGTTGTTTCCTGTATTTTAGCAGCGCGTGACAAAAACCACAGATAAACAATAAAGTCCTGTTTCACGGACCGACCCAGCCCGCGAGAACTACCGGTCCAGTTTCGAATCATGTCTATTTTACATTTTTGTGTTTAAATATGCAACAATCTACAGCAGTTTATGGAAATAAGAACCGACTACTAAGACGACTCGGACTTCCTGTGAGTTCTGGGCGCTGAAATCTCACAAATTATTCATCAGTCAGAGTTCTGCTGGTTTGTCCAGATTTATGCTGCAAGAAGAATATTTTTCGTTTAATGGACTGGAAGGGAAATACCCATGGAGCAAAATGAGATATAAAGTGATATAGGGAACACAGAGATGAGCCATAACTTTAAAACCATCTGTATATTATTGTCTGGGTCTCCTTTATTGAAACCCCAATGGTTCTGTGACGTCACTATGTGTTCTGTCACCTTTCTACCAGAACTCGCGTTAACTTTCTCAGGTGTTTGTGCCACAGTGGCTCTTCTGTGGGACAGATAACACAGGCTAGTCCTCTTTCCCCGCACGTATCAATGAGCGTTGGGCAACCATGACCTTAGTTGTCCGTCATTAGTCCACTTTGGTGGGTTCTAACCACTGCAGACCAGAAAAACCCAACAAGACCTACAGTTCTGGAGATTCTCTGACCCAGTCCTCTAGCCATCAGAATCTGCTCCACGTCAAAGTCTCCATTTTTCCTGCTTCCAACAACGACCTCAAGTGTTCACTTCCGGCCTAATATATCCAACCTGTTGACGGGTAACCATGGTAACCAGATAATCAATTTTATTTATTGATGTTATTGCTGATCTGTGTATAACAAAATGATACCTTTTGGCTCTGCAGGGACTTCAGCCAATAAGATGGGTTTAAAGGTGCAGTAGAAAAAAGGAGGGAAGGAAAATAATACATAATTACATTATATTAATTATACTATATGGTACATAATCCTCAAATATTTAAGAATATAATCAACACACATTATAATCGCCCCTCATTTTAAATTTCAACGCCCTTTTGAAACTAAAAATCTAGCCGCACGATTTCACCCCATCATTCAAACCCTTCCATATTTTAGTATTAATTCATTAAACTCATTTAGTAGTGGAGACTTTTCAGGGATATGATTATTTCATATTCAAAGAGATCCCCTTAAATATTAAAGGCGGGAGCTTTAATTGAAAAGGGAGAAGAGGAGGAGGAGGAGGAGGAGGAGGAAGACGAGGACGTGTCCATGATGCAACGACTAAAGAATGCTTTTTTTTTTTTTGTGTGTGTGTATTTTCAGCTGTCGAAAGGAAAAAAAGTGTGAAGAAAAAAAAAAAGAAATAGTCCAAAAGGTGTTGATGAGTTGTCAGAATCTGCAGCAGCTGCTCTGACACATAAATAAACGGCGTGATCGAAGGTTTCCGTTGCATTCTGCGCAAATAAAAACCTGTGGAAGTCGTTGACGAATACAAAGGTTGTTGTTTTTCTACTTCCTGTTTGACCCGATGGTCAGATTAATTGTTTTCCAGCATCTTCATCTGACCTGGTGAAGACGCGGCTGAATTGTTTTTCTTCTTAATGTTGATGTAAACATTTCATTTGAATCTAAGGCACCGCGCTGTAATTAGACTTCTGGTCTTTTCAGGTGGGGCCGTTTAAGCATCCCGGCGAGGGACTGCGGGTGAATAATGAGGCGGTCGGGCCACGGGTTACGTTTAATTAATGTTGGTTAATATCCGGTGTCCGCGTAAATAAATAAAGAAATATAGTTTTCATGAATCACGAGGGCTGAGGAATCACTCCAACGGGACGCCGACGTTTTTCTCTGACAACCAGATACTAGAGGAAGGTTTTCGTTTTCTGACACCCACAATTCAGAATATAGATTTATTAACATTTTGCCGCATAAATACGTTTTATCATAAAATTTGGATTTAAGTTATAATTTATTTTTATAGGATCACTGTCTGTTTTGTTCCTCTGCGTTCCAGCATGACTTTTAACAAGTGGCTGTTAGCAATGTAGCCCAGTTAGCAAACAATGTAACTTCCTGTCTTTCTTTTCCCTGCTTTTCTGGTTACCCCTGTTAGCTTGTTGTGTCGCTAATTAGCCTTATGAGGAAGAAATCTAAACATTAGCAAAGTCAACTACTCAAAACATTAGCAGTTCCTGTTATCAGTGTAGCATAGTTAGCAAACTAGATCACTTCCTGTCTTTCTTTCTTTCTTTTTTTTTGGTTGCCCCAGTTAGCTTGTCCTGTCGCTAATTAGCCTCCTGGGAAATAAAATAAAATGAAAACACACTCAACTAAAACTCCATCGATGTCAAGCATCTCAGATTTACTATTAGCAGCTAAAATTAGCAATCAAGCTTAAGTTAGAAAACTATATAGCTTCCTGTCTTCATTTATCCCACTTTTTTGTTGCACCAGTTAGCCTGTTGCTAATTAGCTTTTCCTGAAAAAAAAAATGAAATGTAATAAAATCCCCACAAAAATCAAATTTTGAATTTACTGCTAGCAATTCCTGTTAGCATTGTAGCGCAGCTAGCAAACTAGAAAGCAATTCTTTTTTTTTTCCAGATAAACCGAACACAAACAAAAACCAGAACCTTGGTGCGGACCAGGTTCTGCTGCTTGCGTGGCTGCTATAAATGCTAAGCTAACACAGGGATAAATCTGAGGCAAACTCCTTCATTGAATCTGGAATCAGTGAGGGAATCCTCTGCAACCATCTCCCCAGTTTCATCCTCACACCTCATGAGTAGGCTGGAGCAGAAGGGATGGATCGTCCCCGGAGTGATGCTGCAGCAACTCGCTCCTAATAATAACCCTTTCTCTCCGCGTCCACCGGGGAGACGGTCGGAGGGGAGAGATAACCGTGAACCGTGTGCAGGGAGAGACGGGTGATATCTGGACCTTCTGTAAGCCGAGGGAACCTTCGCCTCAGGCGGGAAGAGAAGCAGCTCCGGCCTCCGTCGTGCGTTCTACCGCCCATCCTGCTCGGTTTAACGCCATATTCCTCCTCCTCCTCAGACATGTGTTCACATTAAGTACACATGCCTTCTCCTACGATGACACCCCTGCTTTCACACCCTGAGGTGTCTCCAACGAAGAGCTCGTGTGGAAGTGTGGATGGAATTTTCACTCATATGTAAAAGAAGCAGAACTGTCACGGGTGTCAATATTTGCACATGTCGAAAAGGAAATTTAATTTCACGTTACGTTATTTTCACATTTGAGACAAAGTTTAGTTCACATGTGACATTATTTGCACATATTGAAAATATTTAGTTCACAATTATTTGCACATGTCGAAAATGAAATTTATTTCATGTTACATTATTTTCACATTTGAGACAAAGTTTAGTTCACATGTGACATTATTTGCACATGTTGAAATAAAACTAAGTTCACATAAGTCATTAATTGCACATGTGAAATAAAATCTACTTTCATGTGACATTATTTTGTACATATTGAAAATATTTAGTTCACCATTATTTGCACATGTCAAAAATGAAATTTACTTCATGTGACATTATTTGCACATTATTTGCACATTATGCAAAATTTGGTTCAAATGAGGAAGCAAATTTCATGTGATTTCATGTGCCATGTTTTTTTCTTTTCTTTAATCTAAGCTCATGTGAACATTTTAGAGGCCACTGGTTTTAAAAAATGTAAAGTTCACATGTGAATAACTAAGTAGAATTAGTTCTGAAAATGTGGATTTCATACGGAATAAGAAGCCCATTTATTCTGATTTTACGTGACATGATTTGTGTTTGTATGTGGACAATATGTATTTCACATGACGAAATACAAAGTTTCGTGCATGCAAAATTATTTTATTTTAATGTGTAAGGATTCTAGTTTTCATGTGAAACAAATGATTGCATGCAGCAATGTGAATTTCAGAAGGAAGATGTGAATCAAGATACCATGTTTTGTCTATACATGTGGAAAATGTGAATTGTCATTGCCAAGAAAGAATTAAACCACTTCAAACAGGTATTTTCATATCATAAAATTTCTGTTCAGATGTGTAAAATTTCTTGTTCACATGTGAAATTGTAGAGTTGGTTGTAAAAATGTAGATTTTTACACATTTTAGTTACCTTTGATAAAACGCTTTAGTTCACAAATGAAATGGAGAGTCTAATGCAACATTGTGAATTTCAGAAGGAAGCAAATTTCATGTGAATCATATTCTGTGTTCGCATGTGTAAACAGATTATTAATTACGTCCATCGGGTATCTTCACATGACAAATTTTAGTTCTCATGCAAAATCATAATTTGGAAATTGGAATCTCCCGAGAAAAGATGCTAATTTTACGCCTTTCTATGTGCAATGTGTTATTTTTAAATGTGGGATTGTAGTACGCATTAACACTCACGTGAAAATTCATAAATGAGTGAAGCACGTTGACGGGTGAAATAAATAAGTAGATATATTCCGTTCATGCGTAAGAATATGATTGATACAATTTAATGAGGAATAATCTATGATGATGTAATACTACCTTACATTTATATTTGATAAAATCGTAAATCTGTCGGTCTCTCTGCACACTCAAAACGTACAAAAACAATATCTACAGTTTTACGGTCGGCCGTGGAAACATGTTGACACTGATGCTCCACCACAGGAAGCGTGTTTCTCCACTCTGCCTCACCGGGATACTTGTGTGTCCTTCAGGCTATTCCAGTAAGATTTATGCACCTTCGGTGCCAGAAGGTGATGCAATCCTGAAATCATATTCTGGAGCGGAAACTTCCCCCTTAGCAAAGACGGACAAGTCCATGGAAACTGGACAACTGTACGTTCTGTGAGGTTCGGTTCTGTGAGGTACGGATGTCTGGATGAAAGAGGCTCCGCCCCCTTAGAAATGAATTCCTAAAAGCGACCAAACTGCATTAAGAACTGGTCCAACCTTCCTACTTCCTGTTTGCTGGCTGACATTATTACAATTTTCCAGTTTCAAAGTAACGAGACTCTCAACAGTGAAGACGGGAAAAGCACACAATAAAAACACCATCAAATTGAATCCACCCCGACCGGCAGACACTTTCTCCTCGTGACCCTTTGGGGTACCAACCCAAAAGCGTAACCTTTGACCTCCACTAAAGATGAGGCATCGGGATATGTTCAACGCTAAACAGATAAATACTCTTCATATCGTCTCTACTTAACCTCAGCGAGTTGAAGTCGGGGCAAACAGAGCCAAGAACATCACTAAAGCACCAACCTCTCACCCACAGCCGTTCAATCAGTCCTCACGGTCTTTGCTTCCTCCACCCCGCGCCGTTACTGCCGAGGTGTCCCATAATTCCTCACCACAGCTGGGCTTTTTATGGGAGGGAATTGATCGGAGCCGGAGTTTGTCCATTAACCGCCGAGGCTGGGAGGGGGGTTTGACTTATGGACGCTCCTGGATCCTGATGGAGCGGAGCAGAATGAGGGCGGCGAAACCGTAGCTCACAGCCGACGCCGTCAGGGAGAAACCTCGAGGTGTGGCCTTCAGGAACCACCAGCGGGAAGTGTCTGCGGCTGGGACCCGGGGCGAAGTCCAGGCATTTTAATGACAAAATCGATGTGTGTTGTTATGGAAACAGAGAAAGTTTATGGCTTTAATTAAGCTCTCATCACCTCCGCCAAGCTAAGCTAAGCTAAGCTAACTGAGCTCTAATGCCGTCATTCTTTATGGCCTCCACCGCAGAGAAGGGAAGGTTTGGGTGGTCTGTCAGCAGGATTACACAAACGCCATTCAACAGATTTTCATGGAAGTTAATAGGATGGTTGGGCCTTTTTCTGACTACTATTCACTAAGCTGCTTCTTCTTCTTCTCCGTATGTGGTCCAGAAGACCATCTGGTGTCACTGCTTTTACAGTACACACATGAAATACACATCAAAATATGCAGCTTGATCCGGACCAGCTCTGCTGTGAGTTTTAGTAACGATTCACGAAACAGTTCTTCGCAAAATATTCAGGTTGATATAGTGAAACGGTCCAGGTTCATACAGTGAAACAATCCAGGTTCATACAGTGAAACAATCCAGGTTCATACAGTGAAACAAAGTTGGGGATATAATGGGAGGAAGAACTGGATTGATTTTTGGGAAAAGTTCAGTTGCATATTTCCACCACTAGGGGGACATGCATTTCCAAAGGTTTTCGGGCCATAATGACTGTGTCACTAAACCGGATCGGTTGGGCCTCACTGGTTCTGTTGGCCAGCCGGTTACCAGCAGAAACTATGGACGGATGGACCCCCCGAATACGAACATCTGAATGAAGAAGAAGAATCTCTCAACCACTTGTTTTTATTTTAGTGTAAAGTTGGTGAATAAGAATCGACTCAAGGAGATCTATAATGCAAATATCACATTTTAGATTAATAGTTCATATTTTACTCACTAGGGGGGCACTTTTAAAAAAGTCTGGATACTGGTGGCGGTGGCCGAAGACTCTGCTGAGGCTGATGGATCTCCAAGTACTAGGTGGAGATGGGGAGGTGGAGGTGAAAGATGAAGATAACATTAGTGGTTTGAGCAGCAGCGGTGGTCCGAGTGTACCAGAGGATAGTCCGTCTCATTGAACTTTCCCTGGATCTCCATTCAACTTTATTTATCTTCATTATTGAGTCCCTATGGGATCTGATCCTAGAGCAGACTGACATCATAGAAATAGTCAGGTTGAGTCATTATGGAGACTGTTTGAGATTATTAATGGGTCACATACAACTTAAAGTGTACAGTCAGGGGAATCGCTTGTACAACGCAGGGGATTGGAGGCTTTTCAGTGATATACCCTTGCTGTCAAGGATTAAAGTTTAGGCCTAGTAGGTGGGAAGGCTATTAGCTCTCGCCTCTTCCTCCTGAAACAGCGAAACCCCTTGTTATTTCCACCGCTGGTTTGGGGCGGTGACACTGATCGATGGCGTTTAAACTTCCTTTAAGAGTTACACAGATTTCACATTATTTTTCTAAAGTGCCTCGTCAGCAGAACTCCGGAGGACGAATCGGCATTCGTTAATAGCGGCATCATGGCAGGGAAGCATGCAGAAAGCTAAAGAGGAGTGGACGAACGATCGGAGCCGCAGTTTGAGCCACAGAAGATGAATGGCGCCCACTCAGGGGGCCTCTCGTGGAAAGTGCTGAGGGGTGGGGGAGGGCGGGAGCTCACCTGCGGCGTGATGGAGCGCCTGATAAGATCTATTCATCAGGCTGCCTCTGCTGAGAGATCGCTCACGATGGGCTACCTTAAATAAATAATGGAGGATCTGTGGGAGCGAGGGGGGCCCTCCTGCCCCTGACCATCACTGAAATAGGACGCCTTGTCTCCGGCCTGCGGGGGAGAGTGATGGAATGTTTTTATTCAGCCGATGAGGTTGAGTTGGTGCCAGACGATATTTCACGAGTAGGAAAAAGAAAAATCCGACCCTGAAAATCCTCACCGACGAGTTATCAAAACCTCCTGACTCCAGTCAGCTCTGTGATCAATCAGTCTGTGGCGTTACCAGGAGAACTTGGCGCCGTCATGAAGACACTTTCCAGCCCGTCACAGTTAATGCGGAAGAACGCAACAAATGTGTGAAAACGGCGAGCTCACGTCAAACGCTGGAACGAAAGGTACGAACCGCGGCAGACATTGTTGATATCATCGCTGTTAGAAGCCCCGGCCTGAAGCACCTGATCCTGATCCACCAACACTCTCCATGGGGGTCGCAGTGGAAGTCAATCACTCCTCCGGGCTTCCAGCTGGTGTCCTTTCCCCGACAAAGAGGATGATGAGCAGATGAAGATCTGTTCATCATCCTGCTTTAATACATTCTTTCCTCAGACTCGGCTCTGATGTCCATGTTGTCACCGATGGCCGCGATTACCCTTGTGGTAGAATCGTTTTTGACTTCTTTGTTGTTGGTGCTGACTTTAATGTCCTTTGTTATCAAAGCTGGCGCTGTGCCTTCAATGTCTTTGGTGTCATCACTGGCTTTCATGTCCTTGTCAGCTAAATCTTTAAAGACCTCGGCGAGGGCGCATTTGATATGTTTGGTGTCAATGACGGCTTTAATGTCAATCTAATATATAGACACTGGCTTTGACCTCTTTTTCATCATCATTGTCTTTGATGTTATTTGTGTCAGAATTGACTTTGCTGTCATTTTAATTGCAATTGGATTTGATGTTGTTATCGCCAGTGATGATTTAATCTGTTTGTGTCATCAGAGTGGGCTTTGATGTCTATCTAGTCATTGTTGACTTGGTCCTCGGTACCACTGACTTTGACGTCCCTGACGTCAGCACTGGCTTTGATGTCATTTCCATCATTGATGGATGGAATGTGATTACACTGTTTAGGTGAGAAGCACCGACATCCAGAGAGTTGAGGCGGTTCAGGCATCTGATTATTTAAGATGCTTCCCTTTGGATGGACAGATAGATGGATGGATGGATGGATGGACAGATAGATGGATGGATGGATGGATGGATGGACAGATAGATGGATGGATGGATGGATGGATGGACAGATAGATGGATGGATGGATGGACAGATAGATGGATGGATGGATGGATGGATGGATGGACGGATTGATGGATGGATGGACAGATAGATGGATGGATGGATGGACAGATAGATGGATGGATGGACAGATAGATGGATGGATGGATGGACGGATTGATGGATGGATGGATGGACAGATAGATGGATGGATGGATGGATGGACAGATAGATGGATGGATGGATGGATGGACGGATGGATGGATGGACGGATTGATGGATGGATGGATGGACATATAGATTGATGGATGAATGGATGGATGGATGGACGGATTGATGGATGGATGGATGGACAGATAGATGGATGTATGGACGGCTGGATGTATGGATTGATGGATGGATGGACGGACTACGGATGGATGGATGCATGGATGGATGGATGGATGGACGGATGGATGGACGGATTGATGATGGATGGACAGATAGATGGATGGACGGCTGGATGTATGGATTGATGGATGGATGGACGGACTACGGATGGACGGATGCATGGATGGATGGATGGATGATGGAGGGACTACGGATGCATGGATGGACGGACGGATGGATGATGGATGGATGGATGGCTGGATGGATGGACAGATAGATGGATGGATGGAAGGCTGGATGTATGGATTGATGGATGGATGGACGGATTGATGGACAGATGGATGGATGGACGGATGGATGAATGGATGGACGGATGGATAGATGGACGGACGGATGGATGGACGGATGGATGTATGGATTGATGGATGAATGGACAGCTAGGTGGATGGATGGAAGGCTGGATGGATGGATTGATGGATGGATGGACGGATTGATGGATGGATGAACAGATGGATGTATGGATTGATGGATGGATGGACGGATTGATGGATGGATGGACAGATGGATGGATGGACGGATGGATGAATGGACGGACGGATGGATAGATGGATGGATGGACGGATGGATGGACAGATAGATGGATGGACTATGGATGGATGGACTGAGGGATGGATGGATGGACTACGGATGGATGGATGGACGGAGGGATGGATGGATGGACTACGGATGGATGGATGGATGGAGGGAAGGATGGATGGACTACGGATGGATGGATGGATGGATGGACGGATGGATGGATGGATGGATGGAGGGGACAAAACTAACACTAGTAGAGGAACAGTCCCCTCTGGACGAGTGGACGCCGTCCGTCTTTAAATAACATCGGTCAAACATTCCTGGCCCTGATCTACGAGGTCTCGGCTTTTCTCTGCTGGACTGTGATTCTGTTTGATCTCCATTTGGAATTGAAAATAAAGCTCGATACGAGAGTTTGAAAGAACAAACAGAATGAGAGGCTGTGATTGGAATGGAATCAAGGATGAAAAATGTTCCCTCTCGGTGGAATGTTCAGCGTGAAGCTGTTTCTAATCCCTTCGGCGGCGTCATGCGACTGTTCCTTGATTAATAATGTAGCGGTTTGCGCATAAATTGGCCTGAAAGATGGAGGCTTTTACTCAAATACTCCTGAAAAATGTATTGAAAACCGCAGAGACGAGGTAAACGTGATCACGGAGGTTCAGGCCAGCAGAGAAAACCTCATCATCAGTCACTGCTGCGGAATCTTGGTTTCAGATATCCTGGTTTTAGATATCTTGGTTTCAGATATCCTGGTTTTAGATATCTTGGTTTTAGGTTGTTTTTTTTTTTTGTCAAATTTTTTTTTTTTAGGTTAATTTTCCATGTGATATAGTTTTTACTTTGATCGCATCTCAAAATCTAAAAAAATAAACCATGCAAAGCTCAGGTGAATGTGAATGCCTTTCAACAGGCAGAAACCTCCACCAGGCCAGACGCACTCAAGTGGAGACAATTACAGGACTGGGGAAAGAAAAGCTTTTATTTTGTAGTTGAATTTAATCCCACAACAACATCTTAGACATACGCCACACGATACTCAAGAATATCTGGGTGTTTTTTGCCTTTTAACAAGCATAATCCTCGGCCGGATCCTGACTCAAAGGCCACCGCCTTCTGCATTGACTCTTTGGTTGAAGCAGGAAAGTTGAGACAAGATCATCACAAAATCAACATTTAGTTGGTTAAAATGAGAGAAAAAGCTTCATGAACTTTTAGTGTGTCTGTTTTTTTGACAGACGCTTTCCTTGAACAGATTGTGATGGATGAAGATGGGGGCCTTCTGCTTTGACCATTTGGGTAGAAGTGTGGAAGTGGACACGATTGCAAGACCGACAAATTATCGTTATTTTCTCTGTTCTTTTAAGTGATCTGACCCCAGTGTTAGAGACAAAAACCTCATGAACCTTGGTTGTGTCTGGGAGTATCTGAACAGTAACAGGATGAAACCTACACCAGATCTTAACTCGAAGGCCATTGCCACCTGCCTTGACCATTTGAATTGAAGTGGAAAAGTTAATACAATCGCAACACTGACAGTAAACAATTGTAGTAAAACCCAGACACGTTGTGTGTTTCCTGGTACTATTTAACCTTTTAACAGGTAGAAACCGCTACAAAATCCCAAATCAAGGCGGGGGAACCTCTGCTTTGGCCATTTAGGTTGAAGCGGTAAATTTGGACTAACTGTAAGACAAAATGAAAAAGAAACACCTTTTTTTTGTTTTGTTAAAAATCCAACTTCAACACCTAAGAACAAATCCCCAACAACCATGGTTGGGTTCAGGAGATTCTACGGTATAACAGGCACACGCCTCCACCAGAACCGACTCCATCCTTCACCTAACCTCCACCCAAACAGTCACGATGGACAAGTGATGCTCAAAGAGGCAAAAAAAATAAAAATACATTTGATCGTTATCAATCTTGACCTGGTTGCTTTAAATGATCCATTGACTTTTGACATGAGCAATTCGTGAAGCAACTATTCTCTTTCTACTGACCTCTCCCCTGCCAAATCTATCAACTTGAAAAATGAGAAGAGTGATGTACGACGAACGAGAAGCCTTCCTCACATGAGGGCGAGGATCGCTCATGAAAAACCCATTTCAAACGGGTCCCTGACGCAGCGAGCGCTCCACAGCGGGTAAACTGGAAAGGCAATAACGTTGCTCACAAGTCCTGCTGGCTCAGCGGTGAAGAAAAAAAAAAGAAATCCTCATCAATCATTTTGTGGAACTCCGAACCTTCTTCGGTCTCCGCCTGCTTCATTAGCGGGGCAGCAGATAACTGGTTAACATGTCCTTCGCTTACCGAGACATGAATCGACGCTCCTTGAAGGCGCGGCGGGACGGGGGGCCATCTCAAACGAGGGCGAACCGAGGCATCGACCCACGGATCAATGTCAGCGCCGGAGCTAAAACCCCGGAAGCTCATCATCCCTACCCTTCTTCAGATTAATAATCTATGACTTAATCCATCCTCTCAGATGGATCAGATCTGGTTCTGACGGAGTCCCCAAAGGAATAAACCCGGCAGACGGATGAGTGGGTCTGGAGCCGAGCTCCGAGTTTGATGCATTTATTAAGGGTCTTCAATAAGATCGTTTTCTGATTGCATTCTTTATTTTTGATCGTATTGTAAGACAAAAGAGTTAGAAGAGGAAGGTCTCAACCCCAGCCTACTCTACGGGAAATCAAAAGGTTCTGGGAGAGATTTTTGAACTTATTACAAGCTAAATACACTTTATATTCATTATTGTTTTTTATTATTTCATTTATTTATTTATTTATTTTCCAGTAGAAAAGGGCTAAAATTATTCCTCATAATGTTCTTAAAGGACAAAACTCTCTTACTGTGAGAGATAGTCAACTTATTAAAAACTAAATACACTTTATGTTCCTGATTGTCGTCGAAGGAGAAACAGATCTGGGTTCCAAGGGGTTAAAAACCTCTCCTTCCGTCTCCTGGTGTGTTTCCTCTGCTGTGGGCTGTAGATGAAAATGCCACCCGTCACCCTCCGGCCTCGTTCTGGCGGAGAAAAATAAAGGTCCAAAAATGGTGACCCAACGTTCCGTGTGTCCCGACAAAATGATTTTACAGACCAAAAGTCTGTTTGCTGTCGTTTTGTGAGATAAGAGAGATAAATGCCGTCAAACAGAACCGCTAATAAACCCGCCGACATTTCCCCGAACTCCGATGAGTCTGAGTCGAGGCTATTCCTTCCAGAGTCGCTGGTATTCACGCTTCCCAGCAGATGACCTTCCCTCGCTGCCGCTCGCTCGTGACCAAAATACCAACGCCGACGGCCACCGAGATGCGGCGTCGCCTTTACACGAAGGAATTTAGTGGAAGGCAGAACCTTCGTCGTGGGTTCGGTCCGAGTCTGATGTGTGTTTAGGGCAACTTTAAGATGAAGGATCTTCCCGATGAGAAGGAAACGCTCCAAACAAGACGATGCATTTTTGATGAGGGGCTTCTCTTAAATCTCGGTCGCCGTCAACCTCAGAAAAATCAAACCCGCCTTCAAAGGCGCCGAGAAATTAAACACCTTTTCATGGAGATCATGAAGATTCCACTAATCAGTGTCCTCTCCAAATAATACTTAAAAAAAGAACTCGAGGGAACGTCAGCTGATGGTGGTAGATAGATATATGTGAGTAAATATATATATATATATATATACACACACACACATATATATATATATATGTGTGTGTGTGTATTTATATAGATGTCTATGTTCGACGACGTTCAGAAGCAGAAGGTTGATTCTATTCTGGTCTGAACTAAAGGTGATGATTTCTTTCTCGCTGGCCAAGTTCTGCTCAGAACCTTCTGTTTCTGTTACTCCATGAGGAGCAGAGAGGAGAGCTTCACCGCAAGGAGGTTCCAGGAGGTTCCAGGAGGTTCCAGGGCCTCAGTTCGGGGGGAACCGGGGAAAGGCAGCCAAACGTTTGGGTACCGGCAGGTTCCGCAACTTCCTCCCACGATCCAAAGTCATGCCTGAAGGTAAATGATGAGCCCAGGTAGAAGGAATGGTTCTGTTTCTGTCTGATGCCAGATTTATCATGAAATGGAATCGGCGGCGTCTGTTTCAGCTGTTTTACAAGCAGGTATTTCTTTTGATTTTGATCAGACTCACCGAAAGGGTTGGAAATAGGAATACTAGACATAGAAATAGATTTGTTGGATTTGTTCTTCATCAATTCTATATTTATAACCCAGAAAAGTCAGAGATAACATGGAATTGTCTTCGGCGCCGCCGCAGAACCTTCCTGTTAACGCAAGAACCCGTTAACTGTTTTATCGTATAGCATTTTCAGATCTCATTCCTTCAAAAAAACTTAGTTTAAGGAAGGACTGGTTTCATTTTGGGAAAGTTCAATTCCATATTTCCAACACTAGGGGGAGATTTGTCTCTAAAAGTTTTCAGGCCATAATTTCTCAACTTTTGGTCCAATTCAGTCCAAATATTTCACTATATGAACCTGGACTGTTTCACTGTAAGAACCTGGACTGTTTCACTGTAAGAACCTGGACTGTTTCACTGGATGAACCTGGACTGTTTCACTGTATGAACCTGGACTGTTTCACTGTGTGGACCTGGACTGTTTCACTGTAAGAACCTGGACTGTTTCACTGTAAGAACCTGGACTGTTTCACTGTAAGAACCTGGACTGTTTCACTGTGTGGACCTGGACTGTTTCACTATATGAACCTGGACTGTTTCACTGTAAGAACCTGGACTGTTTCACTGTATGAACCTGGACTGTTTCACTGTATGAACCTGGACTGTTTGACTGTATGAACCTGGACTGTTTCACTGTAAGAACCTGGACTGTTTCACTGTGTGAACCTGGACTGTTTCGCTGTGTTTTACATTCAGTATTACCAGGTTGCCAAAGTTACAGATATTTTTCTTACTTTAAACAGATATCAGCCTTTTTCCTGGTCAAGTGCTATAATTTGCGTAGAAATAGATATAGATAGATTTAACAGATAAGGTGTGTAAAGTGGTGCAGAAGACAAAATATAAGAACAGCGGCCATTAATGAGGAGCGCTGTTTCCTCACAGCAAGAAGGTTCCGGGTTCAAATCCACTTTGTAGAAAATGAAGGTAGCGTTACGTCACCTCCTGACCCGGAACTCTTCGTCTTCTCACTGTACAGCATGAACAGAGAGGATATTCCAGAGTTGGTGCATATAGATAAAAAAAAAAGAAGAAAAGTAATAAGATCAATAGTTGCATCGATGTGTTGGAAACCTCGGCGCTCCGCCCAAATCCGAGCAGAGATTGGCGAGAGCACCGATAAATGAACGTTAACTGGTCGTATTTGATTCGGAATATTTCAAATCTCACCTGCTCAGCTGTTCGCTGATGCTGCAGAGAGAAGATCAGCAGCAAACACAAACAGAGTAATCACACAGCCATGTGTCCTCCGCTCAGCAGGTATTCTTCTCTCACGCTCTCTGCAGTCCAACGGATTTTATACCTCTCGTATACCGGGCTCCATCTTTACGGCTGCCTCCTCCTCATCCTCCTCATCCTCATCCTCCTCAGAGAGATAAAAAAACACCAAGAGTTATTTATTTTTTTACGTAGCTTTTATTGCCGCTGCGGCTCTGCATTCAATTTGAGACCAGAAAGCTTGAAACGGTGATTTGCTCCGTGACCTGCAGCCTCTCATCGCGTCTGTTTGAATACTTTTCCTGGATCCGCTCGTGCTAATTGTGCGTAATGATGTTTCTCTGATTGTCTTCGCATCCAGAGAGTCCTTCTGGCTGCCGCTCTGATTGCAAAACCTGATTGCTCGTCTCCGCCAACGCCGCACTCATGGGCTCTACGCCGCATGCATCATTGAGTGCAAATATCCTACTTGGGAGAGGAAACGCGTACGGCGGCCTGTGGGGCCGCGGCGGAGAGTGACGGCTCTGCTGCTCTTTGGTTTTATTGTAATTATGAGGGCCGATCAGTGACGGCTGAAAAGAGAACTCTTCGCCTGATGACCTGCTGCATGAGCTAAAAAGGCAATTTATCCGTCCAAAACGTCGCCGACAATAAACAATTATCGGTTTGAGAGGTTGCGTCCGTGTGAATGTTTGCGTGTGGGTTCGGGCCTCGCGGCGTAAAAAAGCCAGAGTTTGGATCTGAAGCTCAACAGGAAGTCGACAAAGATCTTCAACTTCAAGGCATTTAGAGAGAAAACGTCCAACTGTAGCCACATTTTTTAAAATCTTTATTAATCCTCCCGAAGCCGTCCCAGTCTAGGTAAGATCCATCAGCCGTAACATTATAACCACGGACGGGGGAAGCTTGGGTAACGTTGAAGATCTGGTTACCATGGTAACCGCTCAGGTGAGTGGGCTACATTTGGCAGGAAGTGAAAATTTTTTCATGAGTATGTTGTTGGAAGCAGGACAAATGGTCAAGCGTGAGGATTATGGGGGACTTGGACAGATTTCGGGTCATCTGACTGGGTCAGAACACCTCCTGGACTCCAGGAAGAAACCACCTGGGTCATTGGCTGCTGTCTGATTCCACAGAAGATCTGCTGGTTCTGATAGAAAGGTGTCAGAACACACTGTGACAGCACAGAGCTGTTTTTCCTGCAAAAGGTGGGCCTACACGACATGGTAGTTCTAATGATATGGCTGATATTCTGATCGGCGTATAATCCCTATGGCTGAGATGTTCCAGGTCTTAGAAAGCAGCACAGGTAGTTACAGAGGTGCATTGGACGACTTCTTAAATAAGAAGTAGGAAGGCAGAAAAATGGTGAATTATTCTGTTCATGAGAAAATAAATAATAAATCTCACAGAAACGAGTTACTGAGTTCAATCATCCAGGATTTGCATCATCTAGCATAGAAGCTAATGTATGCTAATGCAGCCGAGTGCAGAGGTCCGCCCTCATGAATTAGTCAGTTTTCTCGGCGATGGCGTCCGTGTGATTAATACGGGTCACGCGGTGGACTGAATAACCGTCATCATGCCGTAGGACCGCCATTCGTCATACCTGATGGCGGCGCCGCCCTCGTATTAAACTAATGACTGTACGGACGGGAAGGCATTCACGAGCCGACGCAACGCGACCTCCTAGCGCTCCGACCCCACAGTTGTGACGGACGTGTCGTTATTTATTTTAGGCCCTTAGCTTGAAAGTCCAGCAGCCGCCTCGCTGAAGTCATTAACGCTGTGGGGGGGGCAAGTCCAAAGAAACTATGTTATTTAATGAACTAATATAATATAACCCACGACATCATAGGGACTGAGACCAGAACCGAAAAAATGGATGAGTCGTAATCTGTTACTGGACTGACTTAAATATCTCTGGAGCAACATTAGAAAATTAAAAAAAAACTACCTCGGTGTCTTAGACATTCCAATATTATCACAAAATGACAAAATTGTTTCGTCAAGCGTGTTTTTAAGAAGTACAAAAAAAAAATAATCAGACTTATAAAATTAATTAGACTTTTTTTTTTTTTTGGTCGTATTAAGTGACATAATTCTGTTTAGTAACTCCTTAATACCTTTTAATATGTCAAATAAAATCCCACCTATCTTTGAGTTATCTGCTAACGGCTATCAGTTTTTCTTAAGTCTTCCGGCTCTGAGCCGCAAACATAACCCCCGTTTTCCCGCCTTGTATTCACACCGATGCCCATTTCGCCTCTGTTACTACCTCCACATTTGTCTCGGAGGAGAGACAACTAGGACCTCCATCATGCATCCACTGCCAAATATGTAACGCTTGAGTGGACCAGGCCCGCCTTGAAGAACCTGAGTAAAATGACGGACCAAGCCCCGCCCCCTTCACGAAAAGGGTATTCACTAATGTCAGTGACCTTTTCCAGCAGGATCCCGGAGACACTGCATCTGTGGTTCTGTGGGTCCATGGAGGCCCCACCTCACGACTTCCAGGACTTCTTGGTGACAGATACCACAGCTCACCTTCAGAGGTCTGCTGGAGTCCGGGTCTCCACGGGTCACAGGTGTTTCGGCGGAAACAGGGGGGATCTAAATGTTTCCTTCTAATCAACCCAGTTCTGGTTTAAATCACTTTTCTTGGATGAAACTGTGGGATCAGGGATGAAGACGCAGGAGCTTCGTGCTCCTAATCAGTGCAATTAATCATCAGCTCCGGAGCGACTTAAATTCAAACACGCCCAGCGGATTCGACTGAACAGACTAATTGTCTTTTCGAGGGAAGAATAAGCCGGGCTCTCGTCGGGGACTGGATCACACACAGAACCACGGAGGATTTGGCTCGCTGCAGGAAAACGATGCCGGCATGGCGGCCTTGAAGAAAAAGCACTCTGGCCTAGGACCGGGGCCAAATCAGTCCAGTTAAATTTCCTTTGAAGGGGAAATGGCCTCCTCCTCCTCCTCCTCCTCCTCTTCTTCTTCTTCTCGTCTGGCACCACAGCTCAGACTCGTTTCTTCGTTGTTGTGCTATGAAACCCGCAATTAGCTTTTTATTTAAGGTCCTATTAAAACAGAACCCTTTCATCTAATGTCACTTTTCGATTCTTCCACTTCCTGTTTTTCCCAGTTCATATTTCCGGGCTCGCGTTCGCCACCTTTCCTCCATCCAGGAGCCTCCGTGACCTTTTCCCTCCTTGTTTTTTTTACGCGATTCAATAAGAAGCGTGGCGTCGGAACCTTCGGAGTCGGATGGGTTCACAGGAGAACTGGTCTGCATCGGAGAATCATTTATTCATCGCAACTTTGAAAGAGTCCTATGTAAACCCACCTACCGACTATAACCGTTGTAGCCAGTTAATCAATGTTACGCAGCTTCACCTACAGTGGTTATAATGTTATGGCTGATTAGTGCATAAGCCCACCAGTAAAACTCCCCCCCTACCGGTTGCCTGGAAAGCCTCCAAAGAAAAGGCGCCTCTCCGATCGATGAAACCGCGTCCTAGAAACGTTTCACGCACACATCGAAATGACTCTCATGTCTTTTAAAAGAAAACATCAAAGTTCAGCACATTTTGAACTTGAAGAGGAATAAGCCTGGGGGGCCGCTCAGCATCAAACACCCTCCCTCTCTCAAGGACAACACAACAACGCCGCCAGAAGAAAGAAAGCCTTCTTGGCTCGGCAGAAATGAAATTTTTCCGTTTTCGGGAAAGAAGAAGAATAAAAACGTCCTTTGATGTCCTTCAATGTCTGAGCGCCGGTGGGCGCGATGAATAACAAGGCTTTAAAAAGTCCTGAGAAAAATAGTCTCAGCTTTGTCCTGGTCCGCTTTCTAGCCAAACGAGCAGATAATGGAGCTTGTTTTCTAATCCTGGACCTCCACACGTAAGCCGACTAAAGACGACGTTGTATATCGAGGCAAAGTGTCAGCTGCACACACTGCTAACCTTACAAATGATGATGCGTTAGCGATGCTAACTGTTAAGCGATGCAACCTTAAGTGATGATAGATAAACCTTCGCTATCTTTAGTGATGACTGTTAGCATTAGCTTAAATTAGGGGAATTTAGTGACGATAGCCGAACATCAGCTAACTTTGGTGATCATAGCTGGCATTAGCTATTTTACCAACGGGAACTGACACCAGCTAATTTAAAAAATTTTAGCTGATATTGGCTAACTTTAGCAATGATAGCTGGTATTATCTGACTTAAGTGATGCTAGCTGATATTAGCTTACTTTGGCAGTGATAGCTGACAATTAAATGTATTATTATTATTATTATTAATAGCTCACTTTAGTGATGTAGCTGACATTACCTTGCTTTAGCGAAGATAGCAGATATTAGCTGACATTGGCACTGATAGCTGACATTAGCCCACTTTAGCGATGATAGCTAATATAAAGTAACTTTAGCAATGATAACTAGTATTAGCTGACAATTGCTAGCTTTAGCGATAATAGTTGACAATATTTACTTTTAACGATGATAGCTTACATTAACTAACTTTAGCAATGACAGCTGCCGTTAGCTAACTTGAGCAACAATGGTTGACATTTGCTATCTTTAGCGATAATACATTAGCTTACTTGAGCACTGATATCGGACAATAGCTAAGTTTAGCAATGACAGCTGACATTAGCCAACATTAACGACAACAGTTTACAATAGCTTACTTTAGCTAGCAATACTTGACATTTGCTGCCTTTAGCAATAATAGCTGACATTGGCTAACCACATCAATGATACCTGACATTAGCTCCTTTTTAGCAATGATAGCTCACATTAAATAAACGTCAGCAATTACAGCTGACATTTAGTGACGATAATAATCTACTCTTTGAATAAAACAGCTTTTCCCCTTTAAACACACACACGCACACACACACACGCACACACACCTATCACATCACCCGTGCAGGCGTGACTGATTAAAGCGAACCCCTCATGGAATCAAAGCTCTCACATTCACGCCGATCTCTTTTCTACATTCAGCCGCCGGTACGAATCCACTCGCGGGAGTTAATTACCACAAACACGCTCACGCGGCCGACTCCACTCGTTTACACCTGCCGTCACGCTTCACTCCAGCCGCGCGTTATCAGCCCACCTTCGTCGGCGGAACTTCTTCCCCGTTATAGAACCCGCATCTAATATTCCTCTGCCACACTTTCAAGACTCGTCAAGATGCCGCCGCCGTGTAATGAGCCCCCGGGATAACCGTGCATGATGGGAAACAGATGTGCTGCAATTGTTCAATTAATCCCGGTCCCCCCGAGGGTCTCCGCTATCTCCGAGGCGGGACCATTCGGACAACGGGAACCACGCAAAAGAGGAAAACAAAGCCGAGGCGCCGGGACAACAGAGTGTAATTTATCAGCTTCTGAAGGCCACAGCAGACACATTTACTCACGGTGTCACGGAGGAACATATTTCTCCTCCGTCTGCAGACTATCAGCGCCCGTTCCCTCGCTTTCCCTCAGCGGTGTAATAACATCGTGTCCCCGTGTGCCACACCATCCCTGATTAGGGTGTTTTTCAGCGAGGGATTCCATTATTGATGCCCACAGCCTCCGGAATAGTGAATCAGATGTGCCGGAATTGGTTTTGACTCCTATCACGGATCCGGCGCTCCGATGGTTTACGTCTATTAATGGGTTTTTTCCCGAAGCACGTGCAAAACGTCCATTCATCCTATTTTCACAAATGTATGGACGCCCTTAAAGAGGTTTTTTTCTTTGCCACTCATCAAGGGTCGGGTAGAATCAGGCGAAGGAGAATATTGCAGACAGGACCCTCAGTAACTCTGCTCAGATCCTCCTGCGGGGGGTCCTGGGGCGTTCCCAGGCTGGATCGGGTTTAATAATCCCTCCGATAACTTCCCACCCTCAGGTAGAACCTTCATCTTAAGTTCTTCTTCTTTTTTCTGCTTAAGTTTTTTTTTCATCTAAAGTTTTTTTTTCCATCAACTTAAGTTTTTTTTTCAGTTTTTTCCCCCTTTTTGGATCTTAGAACTCGTCTTACAAGTGGGACCCAACCCAAAAACCACCTGAACCCGAGACGTTTAGCCTGCTTTCAAACCCACATCTGGACTTTGAGACCTTTTAGATGAATTCCGACCCAATTCTATCCAACCGTCCATTTTCTTCTGTTAATCCGGGTTTGTGTTGGCATTCCAGACGTGACTCTCACCGGCAACACTTTCCAGCTCCTCCTGAGGGATCCTGATGTGTTTCCAAAAATAAAATCCCTCCAGAACTGAGGGACTACCCTATATTCTCCTCCCTGTCAACCGGCTACTTTTAGCTAACGTTAAGTAAGTTAGCAAGGTCGTTTTGTGTGGTAAACTTACCAAAATGCTACGATTAGTGTCGCTTTCTTGAGTGATATTAGTTTGGCTACGTTTAGGCTAGCATTTAGTAAGTTAGCAAGGTCTTTTTGTGTGGTGACTAACGAAAATTCTACGTTTAATGTCTCTTTCTTGAGTGATATTAATATGGCTACTTTTAGCTAACGTTTAGTAAGTTAGCAAGGTCGTTTTGTGTGTAAAATGAACCAGATATGCTAGTATTAGCTCATCTATCAGAGAATTGTAATTTTGACACAGAGAGGGAGAAGGAGTGAAAAGTGGAAAAACACAAAGGTAGGAGGGATGAGAAATTAAACACAAAAACTAAAGGAGGTTAAATAGATCAGAGAAACCAGGACAGGAAGTGTGAAGCTAATCAAAAAGACAAGGAGCGACACTTTCAAAGTAAAACCAGAGTACAAAAAACAGAATAAACCAAGAAATAACTCAACAGTCATGAGCTACCTTCAAAATAAAAGCACCTTCTTTTGTTATTTTTCAGAAACCGAAAATTACACCGAGAGATTTTCTTGGGCCATGAACATAAAAATGGGTTAAACTAACGTTAAGTTAGTTAGCAAGGATCTTTGGGCTGGAAAATGTTCTAAAAATGTTAACGACAGTGACCCGGTTCTGGTATTTCACACCCTGTGCGAAAAAATGTCCGCTAAGGGGTAATTTTTTATCCGTTATATTCATTTCTCATTATGACATCATCATATCATGAGGTGTGAGCGGGCTCGCCGTCTAATTCCCCAACAGAACAAACTCTTAGGGTGTTTATAGAAAAAAAAAAAGACCACAATGACAAAATAATATCCATTTGTTTCCATTATCCGGCGACGCTGCAGCCGATCGGCTCCATGCGGGAAGATGAATAGCAGGCAGGAGTGAAGCCAGAGGCCGGGCCGTAATTGCCGTCCGTTCTGCAGCATGTATGGCTTCATAAGTGGCTCATTATTCACGGCGGGAGCGTAATCGCTCCGGCCACACAAACCAACACGGCTCCGGTCCGGACCGCTGCAGGAGACGCAGGCGGAAACTTGTAATTCACAGTAATTAATTACACGGCGAAGAAAAAAGGGAAGTTCGGCTGCATTCAGACTCAGAAGAAGCACTCGGCGCCCGCAGTGACCTTAAATAACACGTTCCAGTGATTCGCGGCGCAGACGTCGCAGGAATGCGAACGAGCGTCGGCAAGAATGTACGTGTTTCGGCGTTGAATTTGCATTTACGCTCACCTGTCAATCACATCCAGACGCGACCGCTGTACCGCAATAAAAAGCTGTTAATTACCTCTAATTAAAGGAAGCGCTGGTATTTACCGCTGCTGTGTGGGAGTTTCACACAACATTTAATATAAAACTACCGGTGTGAACACAAAATATGATTTCAGGAAATTATGCGAGGATTCTATGTAATACCTAAATCACCAGTGCCACAAACAAACCGTGACCCTCATCTCTAGAGGTTCCACCTTCAGCGTCAACAAGTGCAACCAAACAACTCTCGTACCTTGAGATCAGTCCCCGACGTGAGTTCTTCTTTTATAGAACTGCTATGGTGAAATATTGGAGGGTTTGTGAGCACGAACGGATCTTCTCAGGTCCCACCGCAGCATCTCAACGGGGTTCAGGTCCAGACTTTGACAAGGAGACACTCATTGATGGATTTACGGACTGATGACCTGACATTCTCCTCCAGAATTCTCTGTTGGAGTTGTAAAAGAATTACAACTTCATTCTCATGAAATTTTACCACCTTTTTAAAGTCAACTTTATTTTTTGCGACATTCAAGCTTTATTTCTATCTTAATTTTTGGCTTTATTCTCGTAAAATAACGACTTGATTTTTGTATCATTCTTCTTTTTGTCGGACTTTTTACACAAAATAAAAAATAATGACGTCGTCGTATTCTTGTTGAATTACGACTTCATTCATAAACAATTACGACTTTCTTTATTTTAACATTATTTACCCTAAAATACCATCTTTGTTTTTGTAAAATTACAACAGCAGCTTCATAAAATTACAACTTTAATTTGGTAAAAATTACAACTTTGTTCTATGATATTATAACTTCCTTAATTTTTGCTTTATTCTCATAAAATTAGGTCTTCATTCATTAAAATAAAAACTTTATTCAAGGATAATCTCAGATGTTTTTATTTGTCAGTGTTGCCCAAATAATCTGCTATAATTTAAAAAAGAATTCACACCACCTGGAATCCTTTCTGCCCGCCCCCCTGGCCCCGCTTCCCTCCCAGACCGGATATTCCTCAGACCGCCCCTGTCCTCCAATCATCACCGGTGCTCGTACCTCCCGCGCTGCGCTGCGCGAGCCTCATACAGCGTCAGACAGACCGAGAGCACCGACGGTCTCCGAGCTGCGCTCCGGGTTTAATCTTTGGATAGGAGGACAGTCCGCCGACATGAACCAAACGGCTTCCGTCTCGCACCAGGTGAAATGTCAGTCCACCAAGTCCATCAAGGTAAGAACTTGTTTTCAAGATCGGAGCGCGAGCCGCGGCGCTCAACTCCAGCGCGAGCCGCGGCGCTCAACTCCAGCGCGGCTTTGCGCATTGACGCGCGGCCACCCGGAGGTGCGCACCTGGAGTTCATAATAGAGTGATGGCGCGGTGAGAGTGATCCGGGACCGACCCGGTAATCTGGGTCTGGATGAGTTCTGGTTCTGGGAACATGAGGTGGTTCTTTTTGTGGCGCAGTGGATGGATTTTATTCACGTCACGTCGGGCTCGTGTTTTCTCTGTGGGACAGAGGTTCGAGGCTTTCTCCGAACACAACAACCTGTGACCCACGAGCCCATCAGGTTCACCGTCGCGTGCGTGGTCAGTGGCGGGTCTCTGGTGATCCACCCAATGAAGAGTGTGAGAGGATGAAGGCAGGAGAGAAGCATCTGCAGTGTCTTCTACTCCTCAAACTGGGCTGGAGCAAATTCATGCTGGTGTATGTATGTGTGTGTGTGTGTGTGTATGCGCGTGCGTGTGTATTGATTCTTGGGTTCTGCATCACTTTTCTGGTCCCACTAGAGGAATGAAGCTCGGTGCAGATTTAATCCATCATCCTTTAATGGCTGCAATATTTAAAACTTGAGCTCAGAGATGTTTGAGATGTTTGATGAAGGTCTGTGGGGGAGGAGGAGGAGGAGGAGGTCAGGTGACCAGTACCCTCTGTATGTGTTTGTTAGGAACATAACTCAAAATGTTTTCTACGGATTGAGGTGTAATCCGGTGTGAAGGTGGACCCTGTGCCGGAGAACCGGTGTTCAGATTTTTGGAGTTATCCAGAAGACGGTCTGGTTGCAGCATTCGTCTTTTGTGGCGACGCCCACTCAGAACGAATACTCTGGTGGAGATGAAGATCTTCCAGTGAGAGGCAATACTTTAAAATTGCATTACTTAATAGCATCTTCATCAATGATGGGAGGATGATGATGCTGGTAGCTGTAGCAACGTTTGTGTTTTTGTTTTTTTTACTTTTTTACTGTGACTTCTGTAATGACTAAGGTTTGGTTTATGTATATGTCCACATATATATCTATATCAGAGAAGCACCGATTGCGATGTTCTTGGCCGATTCCGATAACCGGTTTTTGTCTGACTGACAGATTCCGATTTTTTTTCTTAAAGTTTAAAAACCATGATAGAAATCATACGTACATACAGCGGTTGCGCGGCTGACTCTGCGCTCTAGCTAGCTTACGTACGACATTAATTTTACAGTGTATGATTATTTAACCATTTATTGTCCTCGCCAAGGAAAAAAAAAAAGGAAGGAAAAAAAAATTTGCACATTGTAATTATTTGGAGCAGTTATTAATCAAATATCTTAGAAACTCTATATTAATTATAAAATGACAAATTGTTTGGTGACGCATGTTTGTAAACAGTAAAAAAACAAAAAAGCCTTAAAAAATTTCATGATGAAATATTTGTATTTCATGGAAAATAATGAATTTTAGTTTGATCCACTAAACCTTTTTTTTAGTTGTAAATTGTGTTTTTAAATAACTTTTTGTTGGTTATGTCAAGTTACATAATTCTGTTTAGTAAGCCCCTACATACTTTAGTACGCAAAATAAACCCCCCAAAATCTTTTAATGGCTTATAGCTCTTTATTTTGACCTGTGGTGTCCCCCACGGCTCTATCCTCGGCCCCTTAATTGTTTTTAGCATACAGCATATTATATATACGGGTTCAGTGACTTTTCTAATGAAGAAATAGTGACTCAAAATGTGCTCAACGAGAAACATGAGCAGGACGTTAAAGTGTAAAGTACGTTTTTCGGGGTTGTTCCTCTGTAGGTAAATTCTTTGGCTTTCGAGTGTTACAAATTGCGAGCTTTGTGTTTTTCTTTATTCACGGTGACCGAGCTCCAAACTGCTGAGATCTTTGTAACCATAGAAGTGAGTAATAGCTCGGCGAGTTTGTGCGGCGCATGCGTGTTAACGGTATCGGAATAATCTTCCCGGCGCCGTTCGATCGGTGCACCTCTAATGTTCGTTGGTTCAACCCCGGAGTCGTAAATGTCAGGGGAGTGACGTACGGTCGGCGCCTATTGGATGATTGGAGCTTCTGCTTTCATCTCTATTCAAGCTCTCGAGGAGGGAGCGTTCCGTGACGGGTTAAATCTACCCGGTAATAGAAGAATCCCCGAGACAGCAGGTCCCAAAAGTTTGACTTGAATCGTCTCCAAACCGTCGTGTTAGCACGGCTGCTCATCGGGGAGATGGCGACGGCGCGCCAGCGAAGATGGATAGCACAGGGAAACCAGCAGCTAATTGGTTTCACCGCTGGAGGGAACAGGGAAGAACCCGACGGGACAGAAAAGTCTGTCGCGTTAAAAAAGTGGCGCTGATAACGCAGAGACGCCTTCACCTGTAGGTGAAGTAGAAGAAACGGCGGGAGATGCTGTTGACGCGTGTGTTCTGTAAACAATCGGAGAAATAGCGGTTAGAGTTTCTGAAGCCGGAGCAAACAGGCATAAAAGGCTGCATCTATCTGCTGGAACAGACCAGCAGCAGCCAGTTTGTTTTCAGGATCTTTGTCTCACAGTGAAAATAAACAGCTTGGATTTAATTCCCTGAGAATAGAGCCTGGTGTTCTGTCGCCGTGAGAGGAAAGACGCTTCCTGAAATCTATTCTCTCGCTTTCACTGCCTTTGCTTTCGGGGATTTGACAGCTGCATTCAGGATCCGCATCGTATTAAAACCCCCCAAAAACCAGTTGGTACTGGTTTGGAGGGTCTTAACGTCTCATCTCCTGCTGCTTTATGGACTTTACCCTCAGAGACACAAATCAAACAAGTTTGGATCATGTGTGAACCTGGACCGTTTCACCGTGTGAACCTGGACCGATTCACCGTGTGAACCTGGACCGATTCACCGTGTGAACCTGGACCGTTTCACCGTGTGAACCTGGACCGTTTCACCGTGTGAACCTGGACCGTTTCACCGTGTGAACCTGGACCGTTTCAGTGTGTGAACCTGGACTCTTTCAGTGTGTGAACCTGGACTCTTTCAATGTGTGAACCTGGACTCTTTCACAATGGTAACATGTTTTGGGCTGTGGGAGGAGACCCCACAGCCCAAGGAGGTTTTCTGATTTCATAATCAGAAATCAGAAAACCTCCTGACCAACATTAATGACATCAAATCATCAGAATACTGTGGTAAAAGTACCCTCCCTCAGGTAGAGGATCTGAATACTTTGAAGTACTTTAAACCTCTAATGTGTTGTACAACAAAAAACCACCTCCTGTTAATCTCTCTGCATCTGACCCCCGATCGTCTCGGCGCTCCATTATCCTTTTAGAAGAAATCCAATTAGGACGCAGGTTTTGCGGCGGGTTTAGCGTCCTGGAGCCAGTACCCGGAGCGGCCCCCGGAGGTGTCGGGTCCGCCCACGCGCAGATTGTCGGAGACGCGGGGAGCCGTGTTGGCGTTCCTTCTTCCTGGAGAGCGCGAGGTCGTGTAGGAGAATGTTTGCCGTTTGTCAAGGTGTGAAAAAGATCTTCAGTTTCCCTCGAAGGTTTCCTGAGTGACAAAGAGCCTGGAGCCGAACCTCAAACTGACTTTGAGTCTTTTAACGGCAACAATTCTGCATTTAAGCGTCAAAAAACGACTGAGTTGAGTTCTTGCTAGGAGAGGAAGGAAAACAAAGATCCATACGGCGTGATTTCACGATATTTTACACAGCAGTAATTTATCTTTAATCGTTTTCAAAACATTCTGAAATGGGCTTTTAAAATAAAATTAGATGAAGAAAAGCAAATGCAATAGAAGATCGGAACCCAAATGACTTATTTTACTTGAATGCCTCATGATTTTATCCTGAGCAATTCTATAAAAGGAGAACAGCCTGTTTCACTGTGTGAACCTGGACTGTTTCACTGTATGAACCTGGACTGTTTCACTGTGTGGACCTGGACTGTTTCACTGTGTGGACCTGGACTGTTTCACTGTATGAACCTGGACTGTTTCACTGTTTGAACCTGGACTGTTTCGCTGTATGAACCCGGACTGTTTCACCGTATGAACCCGGACCGTGTCCCTGTTTCAAAACTGGACCGTGTCCCCGTGTGAACCTGGACCATGTCCCCGTGTGAACCTGGACCATGTCCCCGTGTGAACCTGGACCATGTCCCCGTGTGAACCTGGACCATGTCCCCGTGTGAACCTGGACTCCTGGAACCTGGACTCCTGGAATATAGGTGGAGTCCACCTATATTGCGTGTTTCTGGACCGATGGAAGACGCTGGACAATTGGAGGGAACCCACAAACACTTGAAATGCCAGCGGTGGATTAGAACCTTCTCGCCGTGAGGCCGCCGTTCCACCCATAAACATGAATGGCTTGATATTCATCAGTTCTGAAGCTCTCCAACCAAACAACGGTTCTTCTCTGCATTAAATCATCAGAGTAGATGAAACCAGAGGAGCTGGATCGTCTGTCATGAAGTGAGAAGGAACGATATTCTGTTCTCAAAATAGATGATTGTTGTCACCCGAGATTATATTCAGAGTTCGCTCTCTGACGAGCTTTGACGCTGCTCAAAGGGAACCTTATTTCAGATTAAGTGCTGTGACAAGTTCTCACGTTGAAGCCAAAGCCGTAAGGAGAAGTAATGAGGACAACATTGAGGGAGAACGCAATCTGTCCAGAGCGGAGGAACAAAACAAATCCTAGATTTAAATGTCTGCTGTCTGAAGCGTCACTGAAGACGTCAAACGGTTTCATGTGGAACGTCTGCGTTTTGTCTGAGAGACATTCAGCTCACATCATAGCTGCTACGTCACCGCTGGCTGTCCCGCGGTGTGTTTTTGTCTGATAACAAACGGAAGGAAGTGGAGAATGACAATCCTATTCATGTCTGTGAACCTGAACAGCAGCTGAATAACGATTCCTACAAATACACGATAGTTCCAGCAGCTCAGCGTAACAAATCTGTTTCTTATTTACGACACAATTTATGGATCATTTCATGAGAAATTGGAGAGTGGCTTCATGAACCTGAGGAAAGTGAACCTGAGTGAAAATGTGTCATTATGAAACAGAAGGGGCGGATCCAGAGTTTCATATCGACCACAGGGGCGGAGCCGGATTCATATCAAACAGAGGGCGTAGCCTGAGAGAGTAATGTCAAACGGAGGGGGTGGAGCCTCCGAGGCATTTCCCACAGATGGGGCGGAGCCAGTGTCATTATCAAACAGAGGGGGCGGAGCCTGAGTCATATCAAACAGAGGGTGCAGATCCAGAGTTTCATATCGACCACAGGGGCGGAACCGGATTCATATCAAACAGAGGGGGTGGATCCTCCGAGGCATTTCCAACAGATGGGGAGGATCCGATGTGTCATTATCAAACAGAGGGGAGGAGATGGAGTCATATGAGACAGAGGGGGTGGAGCCTAAGTCATTAATCTGCATAAAGTCATATTTTAAGTGTTTGCTAGCTTGTTGGAACATGCACATACAGCCGGTCGGCGGTGGGTGACTGCAGATGTACCAGGTGAGTTTTTGTGGGCGGGGCAGGTGTAGAGAAACATGTAGCAAAGACAAACGACGGCTAGTTCAAAGTAATTGCGTTTAAAAAAAAAAAGCCCATAATGTTTATTATTCATTCAGTTGCCTTATGACCGTGTCATGATGATTGTGCCAGAATTTGACTTTTGAGGAAGAGTCCCTCTGTGAATTTGATTGATGGCGTTTGCATTATTATGGGATACGTTGAAACTCTGGCAGTAAGTAAGTGTTTAAAAGTTTGAGGGATTTCCTGGATCCGTTCCCCGATCCTTCCACCAACTTTCAAGGACACGGCAGATGATGAAAAAAAACGTTCATGGCGACTAACAGAACTGAAATCAAATAAAACGTTGAACCCAAAGTCTGAGTGCGATGACGACTTATTTCCTCCGAGGTTTTCTCCCCTCCGTAATCTTTTGCTGCCTCTGTAACTCACCACCCCGAGCGTTTCGACAACTCCGCCGACGGGTTATTGAACCCGCCAGGCGTCCTGCCGTCCCCGAGATCCATCACATTAAACAGGCTCTGAAAGCGGCGGAAGGACCGGCGTTCTCCGGCGGTGACGGATTGCCAGAATCAGCCTCATAAGAATAATCGGCCCTTGAGTCCGTAAATTATCGCGCCGTGCCACCTGATTCCAATATATCCCCCTCCCAGACTCCCATTCCAGGATGGTGTGATAGATGTGACGCTAATTTGTTTTGCGGTTGAGACGTATCTGCCACTCGTCTAGCGTTTCCTCCTCGGGGCCCTTATTTGTCCCCGCGAAGAAACTGACACGTTTCAACCTTCATTCGCCAAGTCATGCGTATTATTCCTGCACTCGCGGGTTCCATAGAGTCCTCGCCGCTTCGTAATGACTTTCCGCTTTAATAGATAAAGTAGTGGCTCCTGGAAAAAAGAAAAAACTATAATAGAAGTTTGTGTTATTGAGTAAAGAACACAAGCGTGTCAAGATAGAAGAGGAACCCGAACCCTGGATTAATGGTTCCGGAAAAAGTCATTTCTCTTGTGAAAAAAACGCAATCGGAATGATTCATGGGATCCGTGAGTTTGTCTCCTGTGAATAGGATTCCATTTGGGTGATGTTCATTAATTCAGAGTTGTTTGTTTTTCTTTAAACAATAGAACAAAGTGACAACCTTCGTTCTTTAAATTCAACTTAAAGGGGTTTGAGCGTTCAACACCACAAGCCAGGGTTTCATATTGTTCCGCATAGCTTCAGCTTTCTGCGGGTTGATTGGTCAACTTAATATTAATATATATGTTTCATACATGTCCTCTTAAAGACGCATTGTTTCTAAAAAAAAAAAAATTTAGGCTGCAGAAGCTCCTGTAAAAGTAGTAGAAAGTGTTTCTCCGACACTTTTGCACACTTCATCCTCACATTGCCTGAGACGGTTGTATTGATTTTTTTTTTTTCAAGCAAACAAAAGACTCAACACCCTCCATCCTAAAAATAGATGACTGGTTGTCCGTTTGTGCTGAATCGTTGATTTTACAGTTTCGTACCACATACCTCGCACACAGGAAGAGGACTTGATGGATTCCTGGCGGAGATGGAAACCCAGTTTTGTTCCGCCTTCCCATTTAAATGAAGTATTTCCAGCATTACGCGCAATTTTCATTTCATTATGCACCCTATCTTTGCATAGCCAGAGGAGATGCGAGCAGATGCATGAAGCCAGAGGCTGCAGTTTAATTCTTTCCTCCTATTCTGCTCTCCCTGAATGTTAGCGTTTACTCTGGCGGATAAACAGTTCTTCGAATGAGAGGTAAAAGCTCCCAGGTTCATTCCCAATGTTTATTTTCTCCCAACAGTGTAGAAGAACAAATTAGCGGCAGGTCCATTAGCTTAATGCTAACGTACAATGGGAAATGCCATGTACACGTTAATGGAATTAGCATTGACGGCGCAACCATACTCAAACAATAAACGGGTATGTGCGAATAAGTTTTTTAACTTTACATGTTAACGTCAGTCGAACTTGAGAAAATGTTAACGAGGCACTGAATATTTCTTTTAAGGATAACCAGAAGGGAACTACGGCGGCCCTGAAGGCCGTTGAGAAAAACAAATATCTCTGCCTTCTCACGGCTCCACCAGTCATTTGAAAAGATTTGATTTGGCTCTTGGTTGCTGAATTGTTTAAGCAAAAACACGAGACAAAATGTTTAATTTTCTAGTATTGGATACTAGAATTGTTTTATTTCTAGGTGTTTTTTGCTCCTCCCTGCTTACTCATCCTCATCCTCGTTGCTGTCTGTATGCCTTTGCACACCCTTGCATGTGTTGAAGCCTTTTATGTCCAAGGTCTGGTTCGGGTTTAGAAAAGATTTGTCACTATAAAAATAAAAAAGCTGACAAATAACCTCTTGTTCTGTGTTTAGTGTCGGCTATTCAATAAACTATTCCTTCTTCCTGCTGTGGTTTATTCCGGATCATTTTAGGCATGTAATTAGTGTCACAGCTATTACAGCAAATTATATGTCAAAACGTGCGTCGTGACCAGGTTAATGCTGATATCAGTTTTATTAACAATTAACAAAATGTTTTTTTGCAAAAACCACAAATAAAAACTGTAGAAGAAGAAATGTGAATGTTCCCAGTAAGTTAATCTGTAACCATGAGCAACATGGGAAGTCTGAATACAAATATCCAGTAGTTACATGTTAAAGACATCACCAGGTTCATACAGAGAAACGGTCCAGGTTCATACAGAGAAACGGTCCAGGTTCATACAGAGAAACGGTCCAGGTTCATACAGAGAAACGGTCCAGGTTCATA
>VRLP01005623.1:0-2500 GCA_009660295.1 Lophius piscatorius
GTTACTTCCAGGCTGGATTACTGTAATGTCCTACTAGCAGGTAGTCCCAATAAGTCTCTGAAGACCCTCCAGCTGATCCAGAACGCTGCTGCACGTGTGCTGACCAGAACCAGAACCAGGATAAGAAAACATATATCTCCTGTATTAACTTCCCTTCATTGGCTCCCAGTAAAATCTAGAATCAAATTCAAAATTCTTCTGCTCACTTATAAAACCCCTTCACTCCTGCTGCTCCTCTTCTGTCACAGATAACTCCTCACACTCTTCTCCACCCACTCCACCCTGACTGCACTTCCTTCTTCACCTCTTCTCCAAACTCCCCGTTACTCTGAACAGTTGAACCCAATTGCTTAAACTCCTGCACCTCCTCCACCTCTACTCCTCCATCCTCACCTCCTCCTGCCTCCCTTTCATTCTCACACATGTATTCTGTCTCACTGCCACTGACCTTCATTCCTCTTCTCTCCAGCGAAAACCTCCACCTCTCCAGGTTCTCCTCCACCTGCTCCCTACTCTCACTACAGATCATAATGTCCTCCACCAACATCATAGTCCATGGAGACTCCTGCTGACCTCCTCTGTCAGTCTGTCCATCACCACAGCAAACAAGAAGGGGCTCAGAGCCCATCCTTGGTGCAGTCCCACCTCCATCTTTAACCCTCCCATCACTCCTACTGCTCTCATACAGATCCTGGACATACTTCCTGTCCCTCCAGACCTCCTCATGCAGTCCCACAATTCCTCCCTCACCACTCTGTCCTACACCTCCTCTAAATCTACAAAGACCCAACGCATCTCCTCCTGACCTTGTCTGTTCTTCTCCATCAGAACCCTCAGAGTAAACATCTCACCTGCAGCGATGATTCTTGGCATGAAAGCATGCTGCTCCTCACGGGTCGTCTCCTCCTCCACTGTCTCCTTACATTTAGAGTTTCTAAGATATTAAATACAGAAATGCCACAATTTGTTTTTCCATGCTGAGAAAATAAAGGGTTAATTTAAGCCAACATCACAGTGAGGTGGGGGGGGGGGGGGGGGGGGGGGGGGGGGGGGGGGGGGGGGGGGGGGGGGGGGAAGGAGGAGGGAGGTGGCAGCGACTTGGAATGACTGAAGGAGGGATCAGAGTTACACATGGGAGGAGAAAGGGGAGGAGTAAAGGATGTAAGAATGAAGAGCAAAGGGGAGGATTTTAGAGAGCGACTGGGAGAGAGAGAAAGAGAGAGAGGGAGGGAAGAGAGAGAGAGGGAGGACGAGGGAGAGAGAGAGGAAAGAGAGGGAGAGAAACATGCTGCCAACTCTCTCTCCGTTATTAACTGGACATTCAGACACATGCTGTCTCTCTCACCCTCCCTCACGAGGACTCTCCCCCAGCCTTCCTCTGCGTCTCTCTCCCCATCACACTCTCACATGGACGCTCAGAGCACAGCTGGACCCAGCAGAACCAGACCGGACCGCTGGAGACTCTACAGCATCCAGTGTAAGACATGGCTGCATGCCAGCACCCTCCCCTATTCCCCCCCGCCTCCCCTCCTCCTTCTTCTGTCTCCCTCCATTCATTCCTCCCTCGTTCTCTCAGCTGTGAGGAGGCACGCTCGGCTGAAGGACACGGCGGCGCGCTCTGCCGGGGTGTAGCGCACTGCTGAGAGAGTTGGAGAACCCGAACCGATCCGGGGACAGATGGACCGACTGTCCCCCCTCTCTCCCTCCTCTCTCCCTCCTCTCTCCCTCCTTTCTCTCATACATGAATGTCACCTCTGTCTCTGGGGAAGGCTGGATTTTTTAAGTCCTTGTTTCCCCCCTTCTTCTCTCAGGATGTTGGTGAACCTAAAGGTGATGCTCTGATCCTCTTCATCTTCATCTTCCTCTCAGCTGGCGGAGCTGACTCCCCCGGTCGGATGGTTCCGACGTCTTCTTCTACTTCTCTGGCACCGGACACGAAGCGGTCACTTTTGGAGAGTTGAGATCCGAGCTTTTTTCATCCTGGGGAATTAATCCTGGCTTCTACGAGACTGAAGAGGAATACCGGGGATTTCTTCTTGGTTCTGGTTCCAGCATGCTGTGACGGGTTCTCGTTCGGAGACTGTTGGGACGGGGTTGAAGCAGACCCCTCTGGGTGGGGGGTACGGGTGTACGCAGACCAGGACAGAGGGACTAGGAGGTTTCCGCTCCTCTTCTGGGTTTTGGGTGAATAACAACAGGACTCGTCCCGCCAGAGGACCGATGACGTATCAAGGCTTCGTCTGAACTTCCAGTACTGAGACCGGAGGACATTTAAAGGCCGCCTCTGACGGGCACCCGTCGTCAGGTCTGGGTGGGCCTGTCAGGGATCCGTCCTCATTTCCTCCACGCTCTCCCCTCTCTTCAGTTTTCTCCTTATTGAGTCCCACCTCCGAGGCCGTCTCCTCCGCCCTGCACCGCTCCCTCAGAGGTGCTCCGTCGCCCTGGGTGAGGGGGCAGGGGGGTGGCCCACGGTACCCCCCGACACCTGGGCGCCTCCGAG
>VRLP01005623.1:10000-35149 GCA_009660295.1 Lophius piscatorius
CTTCAGACGGGCATGTAGCTTACATTTATAGTTTCTGACTCGTTCGGACCGACGCGCTCGCAAATTGAGGATAAAAGGGAAAAAGAAAACACAGAGCTGCTGTGATCTATAGCAACCGCCGCCGGGAACGATGGGTCCGGTTCTACAGCACATAGGAGATTCTTCTGTGAGCTCCCTTTGAAAAATGTACCAGTCAGATGGTGCTGTGAAAGCCCACGTGTGTGTGTGTGTGTGTGTGTGTGTGTGTGTGTGTGTATATCTGTGTGTATGTGTATGTGTGTGTGTGTGTGTGTGCATGTGTTTGTGTTTGTGTGTGTGTGTGTATATCTGTGTGTATGTGTGTGTGTGTGTGTGTGTGTGTGTGTGTATATGTGTGTGTGTGTGTGTGTGTATGTGGGGGTTTGTGTATCTGTGTGTGTGTGTGTATGTGTGTGTGCTTGTGTTTGTGTGTGTGTGTGTATATCTGTGTGTATGTGTATGTGTGTGTTTGGGTACCTGTGTGTTTGTTTATCTGGGAGTGAGGAGGAAGGACAGGATTAGAAAGGAGACTTCAGAGGGACAGTCCAGGTTAGACGTCCTGGAGACAAAGTCAGAGAGGACAGACTGAGATGGTTCTGACCCGTGAAGAGGAGGGATAGTGGATCTACTGGTGGAGATGGAGCTGCAGTCAGGAGAAGAAGGGGAGGAGCAAAGAGGAGGTTTCTGTATGTGGTGAGAGAGGACATGCAGCTGGTTGGAGTGACCGAGGAAGATGGCGAAAAGATGGAAAAAGACGATCCACTCTGGAGACCCAGAACCTAAACAGAACTAAGTTCATAATCCTTTTGTTTATGTTCAGGGAAAAATGGACGACAGGTCTTTTATGACTGAAGACATTCGGTTTTGTCAAAGCAGAAACGTCAAACAGTGAAATAAATGACGGTTCTGACCCATTTAGCTGCCGGTGTTCTGGAGTCATTTCTGGTTCCGAAGTGTCTGCAATGAAAAATGTGTATTTTTGCACATATTCAGATTTGAATGTTTTTTCATCATCGTGCAGTAATGAGTGAATGATGATTCTTTCATCGCTCCACTCTTCCTGCTGTAATAAAAGAACCAAAATAACGACACGTCTGGCCCATTTGTTTCCGTGACAGATGGTGCCAAAAAGGGGAGGCGGTGTTTTTCGCCGGTCGGCCTTGAGTCACTGTAAACATAACTTGTCAGAGTCGGAGGAAAGGAGCGGCGAGGGGTTCGTGTCAGGAACAATCAGGCGTCAGGAGCCGCGCTGATATTTTACTTAAACAGCCGAATGAGAGTCACTGAAAACAGAATCCTGCAGCTGCTGCAGCGATCCGATTGTGTTCTTCCCCCCCCCCGCGCCTGACAATGAATGGTCTTTCCCGTGGGAGTCGCTCCAGCTGCTGCGGCTTGTTTCAGATCCTTTGGCGAGAAGAGAAATTGATCAGGGAGATGATTCACTGTCTCTTCGACTCAAGTTCTCTGTAAGGAGAATCATTAAAAAAAGAGAAGAAGAAAAAAGCCTCAGAGGGAAACGTCGTTAGTTTACGGCCGGTTGTTGTCGTGTCAGAGCCCGTTCTTAACAACCACTGCTTGATGGTGTTGATGAAGAGGAGGCCTCATGTGACTCGCTGATCCTCTCATGTTCGCTGATATGTGCTGTGTTGTTGTGATGGGGGCAGCGTTTTAACGCTGAGCTTCACCTCCTCGGGTTCAACTCACCTGCTACCTGAGGAGGTCCGCCTCCTGAAACTGTAAAATATTACATGTTAACGTTATTTTAGGGACTTTGTTTGACTTCATGCTTCAGTGGTAATTTATATCGGTGTATTTTTTATGATGTGGTATTTGCAGCGTGTTTTCTTAATGAGTTGTGGTATTTGCAGCGTGTTTTCTAAAGCGGTTTAATATTTGCAGCCGATTTTCTTAATGTGTTTTGGTATTTGCAGCGTGTTTTATTAAGTGTTTTGCTATTTGCAGACGATTTTCTTAATAAGTTGTGGTATTTGCAGCGTGTTTTCTTAACATGATATATTGTGGTGTTTGTGTGTGTGTGTGCGGGGGGTTTGTCACTGAGGACCTTATAGATGCTCATATGTTGCTGAGGCAACGATAACGCCCAGCAACACAGCCTTCTGGATCTCCTTGACGGTGACTTTAAACTGCGTGGAGAACAGGAAGACCCTCGTCTTCCTCGTTTTATCTGCAGCTGAAAAAGGAAACAGCCACTAGCTCGACCGATGTTAACGCCTCCTCCACCATAGACCCTGTAGACGCCTCTTTCTTTTAGACGTTTGACTTTGTCTCCTCCCCTGGCAAAAAGCTAACGACCTCAGTCCTCGCCGCTTTTCTCAGGGTCGAATAATTCCCCCGTTGAGCTTTTCATGTCGGACCGCAGGAGAACTCAAGATTCTCCGTCGGAGCAGCAGATCTGCTCTAAGCTCCTCATTCCCTCAGCTTCCTCTCAGTGAGCCTCCTCGGAAACCACCATGAAGGGAATGAAGATGGTTCATCACCTGGGTAATACTTTACTGAAGAAACTGTTTCATAGCCTCGGTTCTCGCACTAAACACGTCTGTGAAGGAAATGAACTTCCACCACATCCTCACGGCACCAGCAGTGATTGTTGCCCGTGGGCTGAGGAAGTCCATTGTTGCGTTTGAGAGCAGGAATGTAACTCCTGACTAGTTCCTGAAGCTGATCCCTGGAGTTCAGTGAATATATCCCATCAAGAATCCTCGCTCTTGATTTTTCTCTATAATGGGATTATTTTAAACGGCACATATCAAAGAAGTGTTTTACATTTATTCTGGTATTGTCAAAGTCCTTTTGTCCTCTCCAGAGACGCAGCTCTCCTCCTGGAGAGTCTCTTCACCTCCTCAGGGTTGTTTCACTCCATGTTGTTGGTCATAGTTCCTCCACCGGCACCAGTGGTCTGACGGTCACAGGTGGAGCTCCTGATATTTCCTCAGAAAGTGGAAAAGACTAAAATGACTTGATCCAGATTACGTCCCCGAAAATGTCCACGAGCTGTAGAAGTATCCCCCCCGATTGAACTCCTTAAATGAAGTGAGGAGTTATGACAGAAAAGAGTGTTTTGGGTAAAGATGGCTCCCCCTAGTGAGTAAAATATGATATTTTCAAGATCTCTTTGACTCGATTCAGTTACACATTTGGACTAAAAGGAACCAACAGTTAGGAAAGTTTGGCCCGACACTTTCAGAAATAAAGCCCCCCCTAGTGTCAGAACAATAAAACCAGACTCTCCCAAAATCAGTCCAGTTCTTCCTCACACTATGATCTATGTCGGTATGAAATCTGAAAATAATCCATTACATTTTTTTTTAGTTATGTCCTGAAGACAGTTTTCTACGTTAAAAAAACAACAACTCCCCCGTCTCCACCGACGGTTGAGAAATTATAACCCCAAAACGTTTTGGAGATAAAGTTCCCCCTAGTGTTGGAAATATAGAATCTGACTTTCCCAAAATCGTTCAAGTTCTTCCTTGCACTGAGGTCTATGTGGGAATAACATTTTAAAATAATCCATGAAATAGTCCTTGAGTTACGGCGTTTACAGGAAGGATATGTGGCGGATGCGGCGGCCATGATGTTTCCATAATATTCCGGACTTTTCAGCAAAACAGAAACTTCATAATTATCTTAAAACATTTCACTAAACCTCTGAATCTGAATTTCTTTGGCAAATTTCTGCAACTCAGCTGGAGGGTTTGTGGCGGCTTCAGACGAGTTGTGTTCTGAGGAGCTCCTCGGCTCGGATCGGGACACCAGGGAATGGGTTCTAGTGTCCAGGAAGCAGGATGTGAGTCTCGGTGAAGGTAGGATGAAGGAGACTCGGCGATCAGCCGTGAGCAGGAAAACAATCTTCTCGTATCTCCATCCTGGAGAAGAACGATTGAAATCCTCTTGTTGTCTTTTGTGCTAAAATTATAACTATTTAAACGACCTTAAGTTGTCAGTGGGATGAGTTGAAGATTTTAGGAATGAACCCACACCCCACCCACAGACCCACCCACACCCCACCCACAGACCCACCCACACCCCACCCACAGACCCACCCACAGACCTGCTTCACACTCAGAGTCTTTAGAAGTATTTTCTTCTATTCTTCTCACTGACGCGGTTCTCGTGTGGGTTCTCTCTCTCCAGCATCCTCCCACAGCCTAAAATCGTGTGATGTGAGGAAACTGGCGACTCATCAAGGCTGCACCCTCCCTCTCATCCAGTGTCAGCTGGGATAGGATCCAGCCCCCACCACGACCCCGAACAGGATACGCGGTAACAGAAAAGGATGGATGGATCAACTACTACTACTTCTCTCGTCTCTCCATCATGGAGAAAATCTATTTTCTACCCCGGAAAAACGGGAAAACTATGGAATTGTCATGGAATTCACACACATTCACACACACACACATTCACACACATTCACACACACACACATTCACACACATTCACACACATTCACACACATTCACACACGTTCAAACAAATACACATTCAGACAAATTCACACACATTCACACACACACACGTTCACATACATTCACACACATTCACACACATTCACACACATTCACACACGTTCACACACATTCACACACATTCACACACATTCACACACATTCACACACGTTCACACACATTCACACACACACACGTTCACATACATTCACACACATTCACACACATTCACACCCACGTTCACACACATTAACACACACACACATTCACATTGACACACACATTCACACACATTCACACATACACATTCACACACATTCACACACATTGACACACACATTGACACACATTAACACACACACGTTCACACACATTCACACACACACACATTCACATTGACACACACATTCACACACATTCACATGATGGTGTCAGAGGAAACCATTCAAGGAGCCGTCGGTTTATAAGGAGAGATTTTAGTTCAGCATTTTTGCTCAAGGATACTTTAAAAAATTGTCAAAGTATGAGGAACAAAAAAGGGAACACAAACACAATTCCAGAGCACATGTCCTCAACTCAGAGGTTTGGGCCCAGTGGTCCTTCATCAGAACACAAAGGGAGACTTGAGATCAGTTGATAGGATGGTACCTTCTGAGGTCATAAAAGAGTTCTATGAGCCTGTTTGCTTTGAGGTTTGATTGGCGGTACCGTAGTCTTTGTTTCTGCCAGTTGTAGGATTCTCCTTATAAAGACAAAGACTTGACCCTGGTGGAGATCGTCCTTTCTCTTCTGTTGGCAGCCGCGGTCCGAGGTCGTGGATCACTTTTAAGATCATGGTGTGGTTCCGCCGTTCGCGAGATTCGAACTAATGACCTTCCGATTAGTTGTTGCGGCATGAACTCCTTTAGAAACAGTCGCCCAATGTTGATGTTGATGCTGCCTTCATGAACATCTACAAACAGATAATGACAACAATACTATGCAGAATGAAGTTGGCCTCATAAAACACCGTTTTTCATCGAGAAAAAAGACTTTGTTGGCGCAGATGGCTGAAATATCTTTGCAGACTTTTCTATTTATACAATCCTGTGATTTGCTACGGGCATTTCTTCCACTCATTAACCTGCCTTAAAAATAGCTGGCAGAAGATTCTGACAGAAGATTCTGTTTTTATCAGCTTTAATATGTGGGAAATAATAAACCATCAAGATCTTTGGGCAAAAATAAGAATAAAGGTAAAAGTGAAGAAGTGAATGGAAGAGTTAGTCAGTAGGACAAAGTCAGAGACTGTGGGTCAGTTTCTCCTGCTTTGGTTCTGATGGAAGCGTCACCAGGTGGACAGGAGAGGCAACAGCAGGAGAAACCCCCAGAAAAGGTTCTGGTTCTGCAGGTGTTGGCCACAGTCCTTCCTGACTGATTCTTCTCTGGTTCTGCATTATGCTGGTGTCCTTGTCTCTACTGGTACCATGATGTTCCACCTGCAGCCACATGAACATCCATCAGAAGAAGCTCCACTGTGACTCAAAGAACAAATGTCAGGACCGTGGAGGAGATACCAGGAGATGGGACACTCCATGAGGAGAGCTGGACCGGAGAGCTGGACCGGACCGTAGACCGTCAGTGTGAGAAGGACCAGGAGGAGCTGGTCAGAACCAGACTTCATGTCATCGGGGCCCAACATCCTCTAGTGGACATGAGCTCAGAGTCCAGTGCCTAGCAGCTGGACTGATGTTGGACACCAGGAATGGCAGGTTCTCCATTGATGCCTTGTTCTCCTCACAGATGAGAGCAGGTTCCGCCTGAGCTCCTGTGACAGACGTGAAAGAGAACTGAGACAACGTGATGGAGGTTCTGCTGCCTGAAAAATCCTCCAGCAGGACCGGTTTGGTAATGGGTCAGTGATGGTGTGGGGAGGCAGATCCTTGGAGGGTCTCACAGACCTCAAGCTGTTAGCCGAGGGTACCCTGACTGCTGTGAGGTACCAGGACGAAACCCTCAGGGTCCAATAGACCCTGGTTTCCACCTGGAACAGGGACAGGGCCCTGCCTCATGTGTTCAGAGTGAGTAGTCAGTTCCTGGAGGATGAAGATCTACTTGCCATTGACTGATCCTCATGTTCCTCAGACCTGAGTCCACCTGAGAACCTCAGGGACGTATTGTATCGCTGCATCAGACGCCAGAACCACAGACAGTCCAGGAGCCCATTGATGTTCTGATCCAGGTCTGTTAGGAGATCCTCCAGGACACCTCACCTCCTCTATAGGCCTTCAGACACATGCAGGTCAAAGGTCAAACCAGCCGCTGAATCACAGATGATTTACTGTTAGACCATGAGCGTCTCTTGATGGATCAAAATCAGAGCATTTAAAAATACACTGAGCAGCAAATGGAAGCATGTACTTATGCCATAGACAGGAAAAACAGTCCGACAGCTTCTGCTCGTAGATACAGGCTGGTCATCAGCAGGAATCACTGACCGCACATACTGACGGACAAAGTTAATGAAAATGTTTTTTGGAGGGACATGAGGGGCCCCGTAATTTCTCCATCAATTTCACTCATTCAAACCACCTTTGAAAACTAGAACCCACACATTTGTCTTGGTGCCTGAAATGAAGTCAAACTGCAAACAAACCTTCTCTACTTGCTGGTGTGCTAAATTAGAGCTCCTTCTTTTTCCTCCCTGTGTTTTGTGAGTAATTACCCTGATCTGTCATCGCTCTCAGCTGAAGGTGTGAACATGCAGCCTCCACACGTCGGGGTTAATGAGGATGGCCTTAATTAGCAGCAGCTGAGACGAAGACCTGGACTCGGTGTTTCTGCAGTGTGCTGAGCTCAAACAGAACTTCTGCATCCTCCGACACTCCACACATATTTACGCCCATTATTTAAGATATATGTATTTTACTCCGATGTAAAATGTCTATGATTTTATTTTCCTGATTATGTATCCGATATATCTATTTAATTATGCCAATGAGTTCCTGAACGACTTATTCAGGAACATTTCCTGCAGATGGAGTCAAACCTCTAACTCTAGACTCCAACCAACTCTCTCTGGACCCCCTTGTCTCCCTTAATTCTCTCCACTTCCACGTCTTTGCTCAGCCCTGCCAGCTCCACCCCCTTTTTCCGATTCTTCATATGATATGAAGATATAATAATCACAATCATTGTACCGCTCAGATGCAAAGACGAGGTTGTTTTCATTTGTCTGCCAAGGTGGTTAGCGCTGCTAACAACAAGAAGGTATTGGGTTCCAATCCACCTTCCAGCCCAGCCTGTAATCCAGAACAGGATAAACGATTACAGATAATGAATGAATGTTTGTCTGTCTGTTAGCCTGATTAACGCAAATCTAACGGACGGGTTGGCAAGAAATTCCTCTGGGTAGACTTTTGTTCATGAACTCAGGTAAAAACAAAACCTCCTTGACGGAAATAATATTCTCTGTGTGGACGCCAATTCAGAAGACAACTACTCAAATTCAATTTCCCTACAGTCATGAGTCAACCATTAAGATAACCACATTTCACTCTCTCTCTCTCTCTCTCTCTCTCTCTCTCTCTCTCTCTCTCTCTCTCTCTCTCTCTCTCTACCAAACCAGTCAGTTTGAGTTTCAAGCCTGCATTTACACCTCAAGGTGGCGCCACTACACCAACCAGCTTTATTCTATTTTATCTCATTTTAAAAGCTCCGACACACTAAATGTCACCAATATTTAATCATGTCTCGGATATGTCAAAACAGTGTCTGGGTAAAATGTCATGCCAAAGCGTTCATTAGTTCTGCAGTAATCTTGCTAAGACCTGAACGGACTAACAGAAGGAAGTGTAAACAAACCTCAGTGGCAGAGGTAATAGATGGTATTTACTGTTGACACGTGAAACAAGACCTCCTCTGTGTCATGTCTTAAAGTAAAATGTCACGGCTCGTTATATAAACATGGAATTGATTCATCTTCCACTGGTTTTGCTTCTTTTTCTACTTTTATATTACAGAGTGACTCAGGGCGGCTTCCTCTCTTTCTGAAGACCACGAGTGCAAATTTCTGCACCTCCATCAAAAGACGCCTCATTCATTCTATTTGAAGGTCTTGTCTGCAGTGAGTGTTCTCCTGCATCATGGAGGAGGTTTTTGAAACGCGGAGCCTCCATCTCGCTGGCCTGATGAACTGTTCAATCATTCCATTTAGCATTTTTAAACACTGACCTCAAACTTCAGGCCATCAAAGAGAAAACAACATGATGTCAGCGGGTGGAGCGTCGACCTGATTCCAACCCGCTGGTGTGATCTCATTTGAACTTACATGAATACCCACCAACACGCTGCTCAATCGGTGCATTAGTAGTCATGCCAACATAGTGAAGCCAAACATGTGGCATAATAGCCTGAACAGCCCACTGGTTAGTTTCAACTAAGCCTGAATCTCAACCCCGAAATAAACCAAAAATATCTCCACGACTCTCCGGTGTATCTGTATCTACATTATACCTGTTACTATGTGTGAGTACTCTGTTACTATGTGTGAGTACTCTGTTACTGTGTGAGTAATCTGTTACTATATGAGTAATCTGTTACTGTGTGTGAGTAATCTGTTACTATGTGTGAGTAATCTGTTACTGTGTGAGTAATCTGTTACTATATGAGTAATCTGTTACTATGTGTGAGTAATCTGTTACTATGTGTGAGTAATCTGTTACTGTGTGTGAGTAATCTGTTACTGTGTGAGTAATCTGTTACTATATGAGTAATCTGTTACTATGTGTGAGTAATGTGTTACTATGTGTGAGTAATACGTTACTATGTATGAGTAATCTGTTACTATGTGTGAGTAATCAGTTACTGTGTGAGTAATCTGTTACTCTTTGTATTTTTTTCGGGGATATAGCCTTGCTGTCGGGGACGACGGGGTGGGACTAGAACAGACATGGATGTAGTTTCAGATGATTCCTGACTATCATCGGCGGCGTGATGCTGCTCCATCTAGTCGACACTCGTTCAGGATTCCCAGCAGTTTTCGTTTTGAACTAACAATGTGACGCGGGCCGAGACGACTCGCTGTGAAGTACTGCGGGCCAGAATTCTGCACAGCGAGGAGGAGGAACGTGAACTGATGAGTTTAGATTCAGAGTGGGAATGTTAAGGAAACTGCACCACCTCCACCACCTGCACCTGCACCACCCCCTCAGGCCTTCCCAGTCTCCGACCGGCCGTGTCGGCCGATGATTGGCGTTTGCTAATTTTCCTCTTTTGCCCGGGCGGCGCCGGAGACGGTTCCGTGGCTGGAGGCACGGAGCGGGGGTCCGTGTTAATGGCACCTCCTGCCGGGACAAAATGAGCTCCAGGAAAGTTCACCGAGGCGCCGTCTTCATCATCGCTGGGTGTAATTTAGGGGCACTTCTTTTTCTTAAAAACAGGAAACATCCACAAAGTAGAATGAATAATTACAATATTTGTTTCAACTATTATATTTCCATTTTATTCATACTATTAGAGTTTCCACTTCCACCGCAGGATTCTTCTTCTAAACAGCTTTAATGGAACTTTGTTGCTGCGTACGACGTTTTCCTGTCCTTACTTTGTTTTTATAGCAGAGTTTTATCTTTAGTGCAGGAGTCAGGAGAAGGTTCTGGGTTCCAGAGAGTTTGCATGTTCAGCCCCTGTTCATGAGGGGCCCTCTCTGGGTTCTTCAGGCTCCTCCCACACACCGAAAATAAAGTATCATAGTTAAATAAGTGACAGTAAATGTTCTTGTAGGTATCAGCGGTGGTCTGTAGTTTTTTTTGTCCATATGTCCCCACCATATGTGGCCTAATGTCAGCTGGGATAGACTCCACCCCGCCAGAAACCACCACCGTATTTTCAAAAACATAAAAAGCGTTATCGTCAAAAGTTTTCAGCCGATATTTTTCAAACGTTGGTCCGATTTAGTCTAAATGTAGCGCATATGATTCGAGATGAATCTTGTGTTTGTCTTAGTTTACTCTAATTGTTCATATTCTACTCACTAGGGGGCGCTTTTTGATTCAATTAAATTTTAGTAGTTCCTGAAGAGGAGCCTGTAAAAACACAACCTCTTGTTTTTCCCTTCATTTTTTTCTGCTTCCACCCTCTAACAGTTGTAAACGATTTGGTTCCCAGTCTTATTTAGAATGCATCGCTGCGGACGCCATCAATCATGGCGGCTGACGGCTGGAGTTGTAGCGCCCTGATAACTCAGCATCACCTGTGCTCCCTCTCACGGACCCCGCTGCCTCCTGTTTAAAGGAGAAGGCGGCTGCTGCCGCGCCGCCTCCCTGCTGTTTCATTTCCAGCAGTTACAAACAAACAGACGTCTGCATTCCGACCACGGAGGAGAGAAACTAGAATGGATTCAAATTTGAAATGTTTATTTTTTCTTTAAAACGAAAAATAAACCACTTTGTGTCCGTCCATCTCTTCATGGTGGAAACGGATTCCGATTTTAGCAGAAGACAGACACTCTAAATAATTAAGGGTTTGTTTGTTGACATGATTGGGATGTACATAAAATTACCCAGAAAGCATTTTTAACTGAATACCCCATGGATCCACATACGACCGGGTTATTAGGAGGACGTGGTAGAACTGGGTCCTCTTCAGCTCTGAGTACTGAAGTCCAAATAATCCTTGAGTGGAAAGTCTTTTCAGAATAAAAGTTGACTCTGTGACTCCTCCTCCATCGCCTCTGTTACTTGACTCCACATTTTGTAATAACTCTGACAACATGAGTCAAATCTTAGACTCTCCCAGGGAAATTCCAATTCTGAGAAAAAAGTAATCGGGAAATGTCCAAATGCTGAGTTCAATGTCAAAAACCTGGAATGAATCACTCGGGGAGCAGAAACCTTCACACTCTCAGTTTCCCCGTCGTGTTTCTGGACCTCGAAGCAAAAGTCTCTGTTAGATTAAAACCAGCAGCAGCTGCCAGCAGGGAATCATCCGCTCTCACATGGCAACCGCTTACCTCCTCTGTAGAAGGCATGGCAACAACATGTAACCCACAGTATAGGTGATGATCACACACACACACACACATGCACACACACACAGAAACAAACACACACACACAAACACACAAACATACTCACACATACACACACACACAAACAAACAAAGACACACACATCAAACAAACACACACCAACGCTCACACACATACACTCAAAGACACATACAGTCACACGCACACACACACACACACACATACACTCACACACACACATACACTCACACATACACATTGTCCTGCTGGAAGGTCCAACCACGGCCCACTTTAAGGTTCCTGACAGGCTTTTAGGTCTTCATCCAGTATCTGCTGGTGTTTGATGGAGTCCATGGAACCATGTCTTTAACAAGATGTCCAGAACCTTTGGAAGAAAAACAGACCCACAGCATCAGAGATCCACCACCAGACTTCACACCTGGTATCAGGGTTTTTTCTCTATGGCTTTCTCTTTTGATAGGCCACACCCATCTTAGATGCTGTAGCCAAAAAGCTCTACTTTGGTCTAATTTGACCTCTGACCTTGTTCATCAGTCCAGTCGTGTCTAAATTTATCTCCTATGAATCGACTCCAGGAAGTCTGTCCTGTTTTATCCCTGAGTTCAGAAAAAACTAGTCAACTGTGTTTATCTTCATCATAGAGACACTATGGGATCTGTTGAGCGGGTGTCTTCGTCTGGACGTTTGTCTCGATCATGTGACGTCTGACTTGTTTGATTTAAGATCTAAGTAGAATCTTATATAAAAAAAGAAACAGTGTGGTCTTTGAAGGCTAAAGCTGAAGACACTGAACATTTTGTTTTTAAAGTTCAGGGAAAAAAAGTCCTGCCGCTTCGGCATGAAGGACGACCGAGGCTTACAGCCTGGAATGGCGAGGTTTACCCATCATGCTTCTCCCCGGATCAAAGCGTCCTGAAGAAACAAAGGGAAACAGTGCCAGTCGTCTGCAGCTCTGTGACTTCTATCCTTTAAACACATTTCTGAGGCGGCCTCATGAATAATTCACATCGGCCCCCGGAGGAACGCTTTAACATCGGCTCAGCAATCAGACAATGGCTACTTGTTGACTCACGGCTGGAAGGCCCTCTGCTCAGCCTTCACAACCGTTTGGAGTAAATGTTTTTACCCCGCGGCCTCAAACACCCGCGTGTGACTGACGTTTTCCACAGGCCTTTGAGCAAAGCCAGCTCGCAAATCAAACTTTTGTGTTTTAATCTGCGTGAGAACATGACGGCGGGGACCCGCTGCTCACCAGAGATGACAGGCCGTCACTCAGGCCGACGCCCGAGAAAATAGACTTTGAAATACGATCCTGTTTCCGTCAGGAAACTAATTGTGCCATAAATACATTTAAATTATTGCTGCTATGTTTTTGTGTCGAGAAATTCCAGCGATGTAAATCGGCGTGAAGACGATCACGGAGGCGTCGCATGGATCTGTGGGCGGGTCTTTTACGTCGCATTAAGTGTCTCCTTTAAGAAGGACGACACAGAATATTATAACCACTTGCAGACGACGTCAGGGAACTTGGATTATCCTGTTTCAGTGGGTGAAGTCTTTGTGTCGGGGTGACATAGTGACATCTACAATACCGGGTCAGAACATCTCAAGAACTCATGGCAGAAGAATAATCATTGACAAATTAAAAAACATTCAAAAAAACAATACAATGTGGAAATGATTCATCAATTTTCCTCACAAGGCTCCAATGTTCTGGATCAACGAGAATGTGGAAGAGACAATCAAAAGATCTACAGCCAAATATTCCTGCATCTAAACCATTTAAGAAGAAAAGCCTTAAATGAGACCAGCTCTCAGACTCGGAGCTAATTTTATTATATTTATGTAAATTAACCAAAACAGTGCACTAAGAGATTCTCACGTTAAATGGACTCTTTCGGTTTTGGGTTCATTTTGTTGTCAGAGGTTCCAAATAAAGCTTCTAGTCCATTTAATGAAATGACGATGTTTTCCTCAACTGAAGCTTTAAAAAAAAAAAAAAAAACACGACGCTAAAGAAACGCAGAAATTTGTTTGATACTGATAGAATGAATAACCTTAACATGTTAGACACAAAGTCCAAAGACTGTCACAAAATACCACAAAACAGGAAATATTACGGATGATGAAGAGGACAAAACATCTATTTTACAATAATGTGTAACCATGATGCATCTTTAGTCTGTGTTATCAGACTTTTATTCTGACATCTTTAGTCTGTGTTATCAGACTTTTATTCTGACATCTTTAGTCTGTGTTATCAGACTTTTATTCTGACATCTTTGCTACTGTGTTATCAGACTTTTATTCTGACATCTTTGATCTGTGTAATCAGACTTTTATTCTGACATCTTTGGTTCTGTGTTATCAGACTTTTATTCTGACATCTTTAGTCTGTGTTATCAGACTTTTATTCTGACATCTTTGCTTCTGTGTTATCAGACTTTTATTCTGACATCTTTGTCCTTAAGGAGGACGAGAGTGATGAGTAAAGTGTGATGAAGGCTTGATGATGTCTGTCAGTGACCCGGTTTAGTTTTAAAATGCATCCTGGGCGATCGGATCACAGGCGGACAGCGAGACACGTCACTAAATACAAGAGCTAACGACCCCCAGGACGCATCGTGACCCGATCACTCAAAGCAGGAAATTACGTCATCAGTGCTGGACGCGGCGGCTGTTTTGTCAGAAGCGTGGAAACCGATGAAAAGAGGGAGAGGCGAGTGAAGGCGGTTGGGGTTCGAGCGGAACAAGACGTCTTATCAACCGTCACGCCCACATCTGGAATAATTCCTACATGAATATTAGCTTTTTTCTTCGGCTAGCCTGTGCTAGCTTGCTAAACAAATATCACGCTCAACGTGCAACGTCCTTTGATGCCGTAGCAGAAGTGACGTAGGCAGCGACGAAGTCTGAACACAGGTGGACACACCTGGAGACGCGTGGTGGACACAGGTGCAAACGGCGATGCTTCGCATGAGACCCGATCGCCCAGAACGCATCTTAGAACCACGACCAAACCGGACCACTGATCGCAAGGAAACACATGCAAGACTAAAGCAGGGACAGACAGGAGCCCATGGATGTCTGTCTCGTCCCATCCCCCCCTCCTCCGTCCCCCCGCAGAGGCCAGCCTGAGCGATGGGCCTCAGGAATTCATGCGACGTTCAGGTTATGGTCATGATTGATGGCGCCCTGAAGGAATCGATAGCGTGCAGCTCTCAACCGGCATAAAACGCCTGCATATTTCATAACCGTTAACGGTACCGTTACCGTACTCAGAGGCTAAGCGTCTCAGTCCGACCCGCCTCCTCCAATCAGGAAGCGGGCTGGATATGAGAAATGAAAGTCAGACGCAGAGAGGTCGGCGCACTCTTCCTCCGCTGAAGCCGAAGCAGGAGCGCCGCAAATGCTGGGGGTCGAAGGCGGTTTGTTTAACAGCGTCTCCGAGATCCCGACCATCCCTCTGAAGCGCCGGTGTTTACAGGCGGGCCGGATGATTTATGACCTCGCCTCCCGCCGTCGTACATTTCACTCAACGCTCCTCAGATAGCACATGTAAAAGCAAGAATCAATTAAATGATCGGGCGACATGGCGTTTTATCGGAGGAGGCGGCGGCGCTAATGGAAGCACTACTTTGGTCACTCGTTCGACCTTTAATTATCTCCCCTCAAAACCGGATTAGATAAGGCTTTCCACCCGACGGAACGGCGTTATCTAACCTTTCAATTACTCCCGCGCCTCCACGCGGGGGAGGAGGGATTGATCAGGAGGGCGAGGGGAAGGAAAGTCTTGTGAACTCCTGAGAGAGGGTTGAAAGCTGTAATTTACAACGCTGTAATTCTTTCTAACTAACATCGATGTTTTGTCTGGGTTTATCGTGGGTTCTGTGTCTGGATCTGGAACCAGAAGCAGACTGGGAGACCAGTGGTTGGACTCAGCAGGGAGGTTATTGTCCTCCAGATGGGTGTGCTGGGGGGAGAGGCTGGGGGGTGTATCAGGGTTTGAACTGTGGCCGAAGAATGTGGGTACATCAGGTTTTTTCCGGCTGGGGTTCACGGCGGCGGCAGCCAACGCAAGATTTTCCACATGTCCCTCTTTTCAGCAACCCTCTCCGGCTCATCCTGGCGGTGGGCGGATCCTTTAAAGCATTCCAAGATGAAATCTATCATTCCTAAAGAGAGTTCTGGTTCCACCCAGGTTTAACTCTGGATTAGTATTTTATTTTCTGCTGCTTTCACGTGAAAATAAAACCTTTTCAGTTTCGTTCCATCACCTTTTCACCACAATATTCAGAGTCGACACAGTTTAACTAGTAGATACATTTACACACCGGCCAAAGTTTTATCTCCTCCTCTGATGACGCAGCGTTTCTCTTGTTTTAATAAACATACTCTCATGATTGCATTAAAACGTGAACTGAGCATGATGCGCAGTTCAACTGCCATGGCAGTTTCTCACTGTGTAACTGGTTGCTATGTTGGCCATAACGTCTCACCGGTTGTTCTGGCGACCATAGCGTCTCACTGGTTGCTATGTTGGCAATTGCGTCCCACTGGTTGCTATGGAGACCATAGGGTCTCACTGGTTGCTATGGAGACAATAGCGTCTAACTGGTTGCTATGGCGACCATAGCGTCCCACTGGTTGCTATGGAGACCATAGGGTCTCACTGGTTGCTATGGAGACAATAGCGTCTAACTGGTTGCCATGGTGAATGACTGACTTTTCATTTTTCCTTCGCAGGGTTGAATAAGCCAGAGCTCAGGGATAAACTCAAAGTTTGTTGAACCTGCTTTGTGACATTCACCTCTGAAGTTGATGACACAGGTAAAAAAAGTTAAAAAGTGTTTCTGATTTGTCTCACCAGCTCATTTTGTGGCTTCTGGACTTCTTGACTAACAGCGAGAAAAAGGCTCTTTGTCAGCGGGGAACTCTCCTGTACACGGATGGATGCCGGAGCTCTCAGGAGGACAGCTATTTGGTCAAATTCTCCGACGCCGCTGCTCTGAATCAGACGGGAGGAACTGACTGATAGTATTTCTTTCTGTGAGAGCAGGAGTTTCATGTTTCTAAATCCCAGGAGCTGATCACAGATTGAAGACGCAGCAGAGCCGACGTCCATCATCCTACAAACTGTCACATCCCACAAATATCCAGGCGCCATCTCAGACAACCAGATCGGATGTGAACACTGAAGCCGTTGTGAAGACGGGGCAGCAGAGAATTCACCTTCTTCAGAGACTCTGTGAAACCCAGCTGCCTCCTGGGTAATTTTTCTAACCGTCCGTCACTGAGACTCTCCTCGGTTCCTCTTTTATCTCCTGGTTCCACAGTCTGACGGCGAACGACAGAAATATTGTAAACATCTGCTGCAAAATTATTGGAGTGAAACATCGAGAGCTGGCTTACTTTTGTAACCGACAAATCATTCGGACGGGTAGCGTGTGATCCGGCTCCTTCAGAACGTCAGAACAATTCTCCCTGCTGCCGTCAGAACCCTCCACCCGTCTGCGGGTCCAACCGCTGTGCCGAATCATTTATCCCCTCTGGATTGAGACTTTTGAATAAACAAACTTTGATTTTTTTTTACACTATTTATCCTGTTTTATGACCTTTTTATCTTATTTAAGGAGGGGAAACTGCTGAGTCATGGGAACCCGAGCCCCACTGATGCACCTGAGCGAAGGCGTGAGAATGTCTGATCCTAGCTAGATACGTCTGCTGGTTCTGTCAGGAGGGTGTGAGAACACTCAGCGCCTCAGAGAACAATACCAGTCTGGTGGTTTTAATGTTATGGACGGTACATAGTCAGTGGTACAACCTGGTAGATGGGTTAGAGATGATGCTGGTAAAGATTCAGGTCAGGTGTGTGAGGCCACGCCCACAAGGTAAGGAGAGAAAACAGGAAAAACCACTGAGAAGGTCCGGAGTCAGCGGAAGAACCTGGAAGAAGATGTTCATGCAAACTGATGCTTCTGGTGGTTTTACACCATTTAGATCTTCATCTCAACACCACACCTCCTGAAACCATTTCCCCACAACGACGTGATCCAGCATGAAACGGCTGAGAAGGTTTCGGATGTGAGCATTCCCTGAATAATAATGACTAATACTCCCGGTTACTGATTGGTTGAAGGTCTGCCTCAGGTGTCGTTGAACGAAGGTCGTCCCTCAAACGGATTTATTGTGACAAAACCTGTGACTGCGCTCTTTAATCCATTTTTATTACACTGTAAAACACGACACCAGTCTTCCTGAGAAGGTCACTGGTTCAACCCCCGTGAATATCGTTGCCAGAATTAAACAGATTTAATTATTCTGCAAACATCATGTTCCATTTTTTTATTTGCTGGTAAAATAATGAGGAATTAAACTGTTAGAGTTTGTGATTAATTTTACCCACTGCTGTGATAAATGATGTCACACGTTTTAACTGTTCATCAGTAACGTGATGGATTTAACTCGGAGATTGAAGACTTCAGCAGGTCAACCTTACACTGTAAAAAAACAAAAACAAAAACAAACAGTATAATTTACAGTAAAATACTAGCAGCTGTGGTTGTAAAAATAAAAAGTCACCATGTATAAGATATTACGGTAAATTACAGTGAAAATACAGATGAATGTCAACCTGTTTACAGTTACACAGTTAGAAAGACAAAAAAACATAGTAACAGATTACTCACACATAGGAACAGATTACCCACACATAGTAACAGATTATTCACAGATAGTAACAGATTATTCACAGATAGTAACAGATTATTCACCTATAGTAACAGGTTTCTCACTTGTTGTAACGTTTTATTCACACATAGTAACAGATTATTCACAGATAGTAACAGATTATTCACCTATAGTAACAGGTTACTCACTTGTTGTAACGTATTATTCACACATAGTAACAGATTATTCACAGGTAGTAACAGATTATTCACACATAGTAACAGGTTTCTCAAACAGTACAATGTTGGCGACACTGAACATAAATGATTTTATGTATTTCGTATTTATTGACACAAAGGTGAAGTAGACACACCTGAGATATTAATGAGATATTTTGAGTTTAGTTCAGGGGTGTGATTCTGGTTAAAATTATAATAACCAATGATTAGAGGAGCTAAAAGGTTTCAGCTTGTTATAGATCACATATTGAACTGTAGAGAATAAATTCAAAGACTTGGAAGTAAAAAGTCCCAAACTAATTGGATTTGGAACAAACCTTTTTTCTTTTTTTTTAATCAGTGCAGAAGGTGTAAACTATCCTCTGATTTCTTTACTTCACACGGAGGAACCAGGAACCACGATAGTGAAATTAATTTTTAAGAGAAAAATCACTCTGTGAACAAACTGAACAAAACAGAAAAGAGGGTAAATGAGAATCCCCCCCCCCCCGACACTGAAGCACTTTTGTCCCCACAAACACTGACGGAGCAGAACCTATCCTCCGTGGCGTTCCGTGGCCCGAGCAGCTGGGGTTCTATTAAAAATGTTGGCATTAGCGCCGTTTGGTTTTTGTTCAGCACCGGGGGCACAGCGGTGTTTTAGGACTGTTAAATGAGGACTCATTAACGAGGGAGTGCCCACACCAGATTCAAGGGAAATTACAGCCAGTGGGACCCCAAGGGAAGACGGTGGTTCTGGAAGCTCGGTGTAATTTCACATGGCTGTCAGTCACCGATACTAGGGCGCCTAAATCTCGTCTGTAGTGGGAATAAAATAAGACCGGCGAGGACCGGCGACAGCTCTGTGTTACAGTAAATACTTTCTCCTAAAGCAACGCGCCAGAACCTTTCAAAGTCCATATTTGTGTACAGAACCGAATCTCACTGATGCTCCCGAGGCGGGCAGCTCCGTCCTGAAACTGATATTGAGTTTGATCTTAGTTAATTAGTGCAAAAAACAAACAAACGTCAAGTTTAATGAACAAACACCTTCAACATAGTCTTTTAAAGGTTCTACAGACTCGGAGGAATGGCTTCTGAGATTAGTTCTAGACGTAGGAACGAGGTGATGGACTGTGTTTCCTGAGATTGCTCTGGAATAGTGCGGTAGCTTTGTAAAGCCCAGTGGGTCGAGTGTCTTCCGTCTATCTCAAAACGTTAATGAAGCCCTAATTTTGCTGTCCTCAGCTGATGCCGTCTCTCGTGGTGGTTGTGTTCTTGGGTTTTTCTACTAACACTCCTCCGTGTCGTAACCATCTCATCTGCACAACCCCAAAGCTGGACTTTGTAGTCAGGAAGGTACAAGATGGATCCCCCCCTCCTGGAGGGGGATCCATCTGCACCAAATTTGGACTAAATCAGACCAACAGTTGAGAAATTATGGCCTGAAAACTGAGATTTAGGAGATGAAGCTCCGCCTAGTGGTGGAAATATACGACTAAAATCAATCCAGTTCTTCCTCGCACCAAGGTCTATGTAAGGTATAACAATTGGAAATGAGTCATTGCGTAAATATTTAGGGCGTAGTTGTGCGATTAACGTACTCTGTGTTTTCTGACACCTGTCAATCAGAACCTCGGTAGTAGCTCTCAAACCATATGTTCTCGCTGTCCAGACAGAAATGTCTACAAAGGACGTCCCTTTGTCTTTTAGGTACGGGTGGACTGCTGAGTCTTCTGAAGGTCTGTGAAGTTGCTGGTTGCATTGAACTACAAACGTTACATTCCTGACTTTAAGTTGCCGGTGTTGTCCTCAGGGGAAACCGGATTTTGTCTCGGGCTGCGCTGCTTGAAGAACACTGGATTGTTGTGGTTGCAGAAAGTCTTTCTCCTCACCTTCTGTTCTTTCTGAGGTTTCTTTGATGACCTGATGAAGACCCGTTTGACGTAGCCACAGGTTTTCAGAGCTGTCTTAATATTTAATCGGTTGCTTTTCTCTTCCCTCTGCCTTCTTTTCAGAACATTCTCAGTCTGCTGGTGGAGGGTCGGGTATCCAGCTTGTGTGCCGGTGGGTGGTCAGAGCCCAACAGCAGGTACCGGTCTGGGTCTGTAAACATCTTGCCACTCACTAGTAGTGCTGGCCGGGTCAACTGAAGACATGTGACCTCATCTTCCAGCGGGTCAAAGCCACCCAGGTGGTGAAGAACCTGAGACTCTAAGAAGAGAGACGAAACATCTCCAAAGCTCAGAAAATAAATCCAGTTTCTTGATGGATATATTAATGGATGGATGGATGGATGGATGGATGGATGGATGGACAGAATGATGGATGGGTGAATGGATGGACAGACAGATTGATGGATGGATGGATGGATGGACAGATTGATGGATGAGTGAATGGATGGATAGACAGATTGATGGATGGATGGATGGATGGATGGATGGATGGATGGATGGACAAATTGTTGGATGGATGAATGAATGGACAGAATGATGGATGGATGGACAGAATGATGGATGGACATCATGATGGATAGATGGATGGACAGAATGATGGATGAATGGACAGAATGATGGATGGATGAACAGAATGATGGATGAATGGACAGAATGATGGATGAATGGACAGAATGATGGATGGATGAACAGAATGATGGATGGATGGGCGGATGGTTTATGTAATTTCCCAGACACCAAAGAACTGTTTTAATCTTTTTTAATCTTTGATCTAATATCCATTATCCAACATTTCTCTGTAGCTGTTGTGTAAAATAACCTTTTTAACATTATTTAATTTTCCTATATTGCTGTTAATATTTTCAATCATTACTTAAATCTGCAGATAAGGACACCAGAGAGATTTATAGCTTTAATTACAGATGAGACTGAGAGAAAGATGAATATTTCTAAACTTTATTAATATTCACATTGGCGTTTTCTTTCAAAACGAGAGTCTGTGATTTCTTCTTCTTATGATAACGGCGTTAAAATCCCTCTTCTGGAAATGTTCCCATACATCTCCACAAGCTCTCTGGACCTTTGGTGAACAGGAAGAAACTCAGCCAGAAGTACTTAAAACTTTACAGCAGCGGGTCAAACACCAGCGACCACCAGAACCGAACGGCGGCTCTTCTATTTTATGAAGAACCCGTTTTATGCTTTTCCTCCTGATGTTCTCCGGCTGCGCTGACTCTGAGTGTCCTGATTGATTTCCATGTTTTCCAAAGTAGAGCCACTGCCGCTAACTAGCTTAGGTTAGCCTCGTGGATAGTTGACTTTGCACAGACGGGACTGGAGGTTGACAGAGGAAGTAAAGACGGGAGTAAATCTGGTTGGACTTGACTTTACTAGAATACGAGACTTTAGCGAAATAAAAGTAGATGAATACGGTCGTCTTGTTTTTGCTTTAGAATGTAATCTTAGCTCTTTCTGTTGCCGTTGCATTAGCTTAATGTTTGGATGTTGCAAACTCTTTCATGGACTATTTTTAAATGTTATACCCACATCTCCCTTCGTGTGAGGAAGAAGTGGATTGACTCTGAGAAAGATGGGTTGTATATTTCTGACACTAGAGGGAGATTTATCTCCAAGGTTTTTCAGACCATCACTTCCTGACCGTTGGTCTGATTAAGTCCAGATTTACCTCAAGGAGACCGTAGTTTCACTTCTTATATTTTACAGTATTTGTTAATATTTCACTCGCTGGGTAGTTTTCTGGTGAAAAAACTGTTTTTGACCGTTTCTTCCCAGCCATGTGTCTGACTAAGTCAAAATTGGCTCATATGAATATACGCAAGGACATTTATCTAAATACATAAACTATTTCACTATAATAGTTCATATTTTACTCACTAGGGGGAGCTTTTAGTGGAAAACACTGGTTCTGGTCAGTGACTTCCAAACCATCAGTCCAGTCGTGTCTAAATGTATCTCCTTATAATCGACTCCAGGAAATCTGTCTGGTTTTAGTCCTGAACTCAGAAAAACTTGTGAACTGTATTTAATCTTCATCATTGATTCACTATGGGATCTGATCCTAGAACAGACCGATGACATCATAGAAACAGTTAGGTTGAGTCACTATGGGATCTGATCCTAGAACAGACTGATGACATCATAGACAAAGTTAGGTTGAGTCACTCTGGGCTGTTTGAGATTATTATTACTCACATTTAATGTGAATTCAATCAGGGGGATCGGGGGCTCTACGGGGATAGATCCTTTCTACCGGGGAAAACAACGTAGGACTAGTTTAATACTCGTAAATATTTAAAAACTCAAACTTGAACCTTATTGGACTGGTCTGACTGTTCTGAGTCTTTAGTTATTTGAACACTTGCTGTGAGAACAACACAAACTATAATTATTTTATGGGTTTGGCTTAGTCCGACAGTTAATGTTCTGGAATCAAAGAGATAAAAGCTGCTCGGATGCAGAAGAGAGAATGTGGATGCTTCGCTGTCAGCCTGCAGATATTACAAATGTTAGATTCCTCGCTAACGAGACTTTTTATGTTCCTGTTTTTCTACAAACGATAATATGCCTGAGCACCATCTCCGCTGTGTCTTTTCTTTCAAAGTTGGCGGAGGACCGGAGGTGCAGAGATTAATGAAACTTGTTGTTGGTGGTACTTATTTTCAATCAGAAAGGGAAAGAACAAAACTGGCTGCAACAACTTCTGTCGATGCAAAACCACGGACACATTCTTGTAGCTGCACAGGGAAACTTTCTCCCGGAGAAATCGATGGACAAAAATAATGATGTACATCTAGAAAGGTTGACCTCAGCGCTCATCATCTGTAGTGTGATCATGGAGACGTTCAGCGTGGTGAGGCGGGGGCAGTGGTCAAGAAGAGACGTCGTAGATGTGAGGATCATTCTCTCTAAAGAGGAGGGAGATAAAACTTAACCTGAGCTTTAAGTCTCAACTAAGCTCAACTTGGTCGACATTAACAGAAGGGTGAATGTTAGAGGTTAGACGGCCCAGAGTGTCCATGTCCAACATTCCAGGGTGTCCAAACACATCAGTGAACTCTTACTTTTCTGTTTCATTAGATTTGAACATCATCCAAAAAAAATTGCGGAACGAGGCTTCGTGTTTCCCAAAACTCGACCCTAGGGGCAGAATATTTAAAGTAAAAAGGATGCGGCTTCAAAACAGGACCTTGAGGGACTCCACATGTAAGTGGGGTCATCTCAGAGGAATGGTCGCCCAGGTGGGAGGAGAACCTCCTGTCCATCAGGTAGGACTGAGTGCTGCAACTTTAATTCTGACCCATAATTCCAGACGTGACAAGAGGATGGTTTGATTGACAGCGTCGTCGAGTCTAGGCGTCCCAGGATAGTGGAGTATCCTGTACCAACAGTTAAAGCTTTGTCAAAGTCGTGCAGATCATTCATGTTTCCTGCTTCCACCGCATCAACTTTACGAAAAAAAATATTCTCCTCCTGCCAAAAATATCCCATCCACTTTTCTGACTAAACATGTGTTGGTCATAATGTTTTGGCTGATTGGTCCCTCCCATAGCCATCAACATCAGGTTTTTGCACACAAATGCATTTTACGCTAAAAACGCGTCCTAAAACGTAAAATGAATTGGATGGCGCTCTCAAGCAGCCTCATTGGTCACCATCTTGGATGTGCAGCAAAAGGGGAGGGGCTTAGGACATATTTCAGGATTGTGAAAATAAAGAGAACAACAGTGCAACATTTGAAAGTCATTTAAATTTTGCACAAAAATAGGGAAAGCGTTACGCTGCTCTGGAAACAAGGCGGTCCGAGGCGTTTCCAGTTTGGGCTGGAGAGTGTTGCTGGAGAGAGGGACGCCTGGAAAACCCTTCTCAGCCTGCTGCCACCTTGATCCTATCCCAAGAAAATGACAGAATGGATTGAACCGTTCATATCTAGTCAAGAGAAAAGAAAAACCACAATCACGATATTAAACTTTCGGAACCAGGACAAGAACATTGGTGGACTTTCTTTCTCCAGGAGAGACTAAAGACCAAAAAGACCAAAAAGACCAAAAAGACCAAAAAGACCAAAAAGAAAAGTGAGCCATCTTCTGCTCTTTCCACCAAACGATGTAAATCCGTTCTGCTGAGCTCCGCTCTAATTGATTGGTTTTAGTGACACATCAGTGAGAAAAGCCCGGCTTTAGTTATGCTTCTAATTTGCGTGTTGAATCAGGGGTCACAGTCCGTGGAGGTAATTAATCACTTCCTGTCCGCGTTGACGCCGAGACACACCGCTCAAACACTCCTTCAGATTATATACTTCATCTGCTGGTGTTTGTGAGAGTAATAGATGATCTTTTCTTCAGAGCGGTGTCACTCCTTCAGCCCAGACTCACGTCTGCTGGTCATATCTGGAGCGTTTTGACGTTTGATGTTAATGTCTGAGTCATCAAAAGGATCTAAGAGCTGATTATATCCACAGTTCTGTGAGGGCAACACTTAGAGGGTCACCTGATCTCCAGATATCTATCAACTGGGAAAAAGCATGGGAAGTGATTGTTACTATTATTCCAGCTACTATTATACTATTAAGGTTGGAAAATGAGCTCAGAAAGGAAAAAGGAAATAAAAAACAGGAAATCCCGAGGTTAAAGGTCACTGAAGAAGATCTCCAGTCCTGTTTTATATTTCTACCTTCACCTGTGTGAGCAGGAACTCTGAAGTGGTGAACAGGTACTTCCTGTTTGACTGGGGTATAAATATGAGGTGACACAGGCCTGATTCTCTCTGAGGTTCT